>LOJH01003111.1:21390-35830 GCA_001685095.1 Ellobius talpinus | reverse complement strand
GTGTGTGTGTGTGTGTGTGTGTGTGTGTGTGTGTGTGTGGTCGGGTGCTTTAACTGAGAATAAGGGGGAACCCCTGTGACCGTTGGAGTTCTATCATGACAAGAGGCAGATCCTATATACCCAGGAAGTTCTGGCCATGAACACTCACCCATGTTCTCAGGCTTCCCCGCACTACCACTGCCAGCATCAAGCATTCTGTAGGCACACTCAGGGTTGAAAATAGCTTCAGCCCTTGCCTTGCTCCCGCAGACTAGACTAGAGGATTAACTCTTTGCCTCCTGGCTGGACTGTGGGGTCCCTCTTTCCTCCTTTCCTTCAGTTTGGACAATCGATAGGATCAATTGGAGCTTTCTTCTCCCTTCCCTCCCTGGAGCCATCCTTACCTTTGCAAGGATGGCTAGAAGGAGAAACTGAGGCTGGCCCAGTGCCGGTGATGCCTCCTGCTCTGGTTAGGAGCTGGGTTCCTAGCCTGCTCACTGCAGGTGGGGTAGAAAGGGGCAGGGGCCAGGACCTCCAGGACTTCCATTCCCAAGTCTGAATTTGGAATTTGCTTTGAGCTAGCGTTCAATCCCCTCACTCGTAAACATGCAAATCACCCAGGTAATTGGGACACCTGAAGTCCACGTGAGCTCAATCTAGCTAAATAATTCAGGCTTCGGGTAAATTACCAGAAACTCAGTGCAGTGGGGTTTGCACACTGGGGAAGGCCTGCCGGCGCCTTTGTTTCTAAATGGAAACTGTGTTTTCCTCTTGGCACCTGATATTTAAAAAAAAATAGCACCAGGCATCACCTAGTGGAACCACACTGTGGGGAGGTGTTCCATCTTCCTTGAAAGCCCAGCCTTGAGTGTCCCAGCTGAGCCCCATCCTGAAAGTCACTTGGCATTAGGGCTTCCCACAGAACTCAGGTGGCATTTTGTCACACACCCCCCCCCCGGAGCCTTTTACTTTCTAGATCTGGGGGCATGGCTGGGCCCACCTAGAGGTGAAGAAAGGGTGATGACGCCAGACATCGAGGGCTTGGGGGTTTCAGGGACACTCCTGTTAGGAGGTGGGTGACAGGTTGAGTATCATGGGAAAAACTGGGTCCTAGAACCCTTTGGTATCCTTCCCATCAGGACTGAGCGGCTTTCTAAATTATAGCTCTTCAAAGAGAAGCGTGGAGGCTGCACAGGCGTTTGAGAAAGCAGCTCTCAGCAATGTTAACTCAACCTGCTTGCCGAATGACCTTGGACCCATCCAGACTCCGTTTCTATCCCCACACACCACCCCCAATTTTCCACTTTTCTGAGCCTGATGGCGTGAAAACAAGGTCTTTGTTTCTCTGTCTTCTCGGGCACCTGCTGCTCTGGTCCCACCCACCTGAAGACTCACAGGACTAGGCCTATGACATCACGAGTCCGGTCGCCACGGAAACGGGCAATGAGGTCAGACAGCAGGGGTCTGATGGCTTTGGGCAAGGATGGGATGGAGGGGCCAGTGTTTGCAGAAAGGAGCTTGAAAGGTATTAAGAGGTAACACACGGGAGGAAAAAGTAGCCAGCCAGCTTCGCCAAACAGGGAAAAGGCTGGGACTCAGACTCAAAGTGGATTAGTGGCCCCTGCCTGAGCCGCAACCCGCCCAGAGCCGGCACTGCACCCCGGAGCCTGATTGCCTATTCTGAGCTGGTTCAACTCGTAATTTGTTGGCTCAAAGGTCGGAATGGACTCCTAAGGAAGACAGATTTCCTAGTGGCCAATCCTTGGGGACTGAGCTCTCGAAACCAATTGGCCCAAATTTCAGCTGCGTTCAGATTTTAAATTCCCACTGGGGTGAGAGTAGTTCACACGGGGAAGAGTAAAAGGAGCATCAGAGGGAAGAGGCAGTTGGGGGCTTTGAATTTGGGGGGCTGTATGTCCAGAAAGGGCAGAGGCCTCCCTGCAGGGGAGACAGGGAGGAACAGCGAGAGTTGATGGAGCCCCATGAGACCCGGGGAACGGACACTTTATAAATCACAAGCTCCTTCGTAAAAATGGAGTTTAGCCTCCCCCAGCTTTGCTTTTGAATTTATTAGAGGTTTCATTTCCTTGGGTAATAATTCATTATCTCGTTCCCAGTCCAGGGAGCGGTGCTGGCCCAGAAGTGGCATTTACCTTCCTACCTCAAAGTGAAGCTTTTCTAAGCTATGTCATCTCGTGATCACTCTCGTCCCCAGCCCCATGACAGCTGCATCCTTAACATACCCCAGACCCCAGAGGACCCCAGATAGGGCTGACCACGTGAAGGTCGGCCCCAGCAGGGCTTCGCAGTCTCCCCACCCCACTTGCACCCTGCACCCTTCAGCCTGTCTCTCCCAAGCTGTGTGCTGTCTTCAGGGCCCTGCGCCTCTCTATTGTGACAGAGACAGCTGCAGACGGCTGAGATAGAACTGTTCTTCCAGAGCCCAGATAACTGCTGCTGGGGGGACTCCTTGGAGAGCTGGGGGGGACACACAGGTGACAGCTTAACTGGAAGATCTGAAAAAGCTATTTCAATCCCATCTCCACGTGGGAGACAGGCGGATGCCCTTCTGTGGAATGAAACTTGCTCTCCTCCATCATCTTTGCTGAGGGAGGAGGAGGGGCCACTCACAGGGGCCAGGAGACTCTTGATTTTTCATGAGGAAAACACCCTTTTCCAAATCCCATCTTGTCTGGAATCACAAAAAACAAAAACAAACAAAACAAAACAAAACAAAACTGGTGCTAGCCAACCCCCACTGCTGAGCGTGCCTTACCCAGGCTCATTTCTTTGCTGTGTTCTTGACCTTTGACCCGGTGTATCACTGAACAAAAGCCATTGTGGTCTCTGCTCAACTGATGGCCAAGTGGTCTGAGATTTATGTCACACTTATTAATTCTTGGAGAATTTCATATATGTAGACCGTGTAATTTGGTCACCGTCCCTCCCATCTTCATGCCCTCTCTTTCTTGTATAACTTACTGAGTTCAGTTTGTACTACCCATGTATTCACAGGTGAGGGCCTATCCACTGGTGTAACCTTGACACTAGAGCATGGTTGACCTACTAGGGACCACATCCTAAATAATATTGATTCTCTCTCCCCTAGAAGCTGTTATTCATCAATAGCTCCCATCCCATGAGCCCCATCTCCCCTTCCTGCTGGATTGTTGACCGGCTTAACCTTGTACACTGTTTTGTGTCGGTCCTCCCCATCCTCTGGCTCTTAGTCTTTCTGGTCCCTCTTCCTTGATGGTTTCTGAGTCATGTGCATGTGTGTGTGTGTGAGTATGTGTATGTGCTCGTGTGTGAGTGAATGTGTGTGTGTCTGTGTGATATAGATGTTTTATTTATGGCTGAGCAGTCCTCAGGGAAGAAGAGAGAGTCTCACCCTTCTCCAGAACTGGCTTTCCACACATTCCATCTCCACCCTGCAGAGGAAGGGGTTGGGGAAAAGGGAGTGGGAAAGAAGAGAGGCCCAGATCCCACAGGGGATTTCCTATAAACCAGCAATGGTGGCTCCTGGCATCAGGGCCAAGGACGCTTTAGAACTGGCGAGTGGGCTAAGAACTTGCAGAGAGGTTGAGGTCTACTCATGCCCCAGTTTTCTCCTTGTGACCACCAACTCACCATGGCCCAGGCCAGTGCACCTGAGCTCTACCAATGGAAGAAAGGCAAGGAATATTGGAGCCCAACTACACACCTAACCAATACCCCATTCCTGCCTTCTCCACTCACTGCCAGGAACTGAAACTAGACTTGGGGAGGGGGTGCTCTTGACCCCTCTTATGTGTGAGTCTTGTTTATCAAAATGGTAGCATGCATCAAGCATGCGTGGCTGAGTGGTCCCTTCAGGTGGGCAGTGGCTTTTACAAATTGGCACCAGCTTACCTCCTGGCAGCACAGTTGGGTATCTCCACTACTGGAAGCTGCCCCATGTGATGTCTGAGCATCTCATGGTAGCCCTAGAGAAACACTGCAGGAGGCTGTGTCTGGGGTACTGTCCTGACTGCTGTCAGAGGCGTACCCATGGGGCCTCCTGGCATGTGTCATTTCTAGTTAACATCACACACAGGCAGATCTCTTTCTTGTCATTCCTGATGGCCTCCTCGTGCTGGGACTGTTTCCATCCCCAAAGTGAAAGTAGATCCTGGAAACACCCTCTCAGAAGTCTAAGTTCAAGACCAGGCTCTGCCGTGAGCCACATTACTTCAGGGGAGCCACACAATTTCCCTGAGCATGGGTAATTTCATCTGTTAAAAGGGCAGAGGAGTGGTTAGCAAGATGGCTCAGTCTGTACAGAGCTTGCCTTGCAAACATGAAGTGCCAAGTTCAATCCCCCAAAATCCATGTGAAAACCAGGCATTGGGCCAGAAGATGGGTCACTGAAGTGCTTTCTGCCAAGCCTGATGACGTGTGATCTCTGGAACCCACTTGACAGAGAGAACCCACTCCAGCAAGTTTGTCCTGTGACCTCCACCCATTTACTGTGCACATGTGTGGCTACATACATACTCATGTGCACACACAAATGCATAGACACACATACACACTAATGAAGCCACTTGGCTGTACTGTGATCAAGTTTCCTAACAGTGGGCACATTGTAGCACTCAAATAGGTGTTGGTTTCCACTTCTTTGCCAATCAAATCCAAGTAGTTGATGTAACAGCATCCTCAGGGAACTTGCTGATTTCCAAGCTCAGCTCTAGACCAATATAGCCTTCTGGAAGGGTCCAGCTATCTATGTTCTCATAGGCCCTTTGAATGGCTTTGTCCCATTTGGAAGTGCAAGCAGCAAGGGTGTGACATTAAATGCCACATAAAATAGAGCACAGCCACCTTCATGTCGTGTGTCTGCAGAGGGGGATAATACATGTGTGAGGGCGGTCTGCTGAAGCATCACAAAACCCTGTGTGCTTGGTGCTGATGCTGATGGCACACCACACAGAGGTAGAGACATGTTCGTGAGATGGAGCTGGTGGAATCTAAACTCTAGTGCTCTGCCTCCAGAAGCAGTGGGCCTGCTTCCTGGGAGAGTAAGGCAATGGGAGGAAATGGATATGGAGGGGCCCCAGAGCAGTATGGGACAGGGTGTGTCTGGAAATCAGGATCATACAACCACTTTGTGACAGGCGTATCTAAAGTGGGGTATTTGCACTTCCAGCCTTAGCTTTGTTGAAGCAGTAGCTTATACTGTAGAAGTGGACAGCCAGAATAGAAGCAGCCCAGGAGGTCAAAGTGCAGAACCTGGAGGAGGAAGGAATAGTTACATCAGACAGAAAGATGAAACGTGGGGGGAGGAATTCTATTTGAGGACTTCTTTAAGCTCATGTTCTCTGATGTCACAATCATACAGCTCCTTACCTCTTTGCATGCTTCTACCAACAAAGCAAATCAGAGGCGTCCTAGGCTAATGTTTGTTCACTGTCCATATTGCTCACCAGGCTGTACACTCCATGATGGCAAGGGTGATGGCCCATGAAGAAGCCAGGGTTTATGATGGGTCCGTGGTACCTGGCATGAAACATACAACTGATGTTTGCTGAATGGATGAATGGATGGGTGGGTGGATAGATAGATGATTGGATGAATGAGTGGATGAGTAGGTGGATGGTTGAATGAGGAAATGGGTTGGTACATGGATGGGTGGATTGGTTGATGAATGGATGGGTGGGTGGATGGATAGATGATTGGATGAATAGATGAGTAGATGGATGAGTGGATGTGTAGGTGGATGGTTGAATGAGGAAATGGGTTGGTACATGGATGGGTGGATTGGTTGATGAATGGATGGGTGGGTGGGTGGATGGATGGATGGGTGGATGGATGGATGGATGGATGGGGTATGGATGAATGATTAGATGGGTGGATGGAGAGATGGCTGTGTGGATGAACAAGTGAAAACGCGGGTAGCATGTCTTCTCCCATTGTGATTCACAATTGTCACATCTGTTTTCCTTCTAGCCTGAGATCCCGATGGCCACCCAGACTCTTAATCAGCTCCATGTTATCATTCACAGGACAATGACTGGTTTCATGTGTTTGGTGGCACCCAGTCAGATTTTATTTATTATTTTGGAGAGGCAGGGTCTCATCTAGTAGCCCAGGCTGGCCTGGAACTCATTCTGCAGTGGAAGATAGCCTTGGACTTCTGATCCTCCCACCTCTACCTCCCTGGTGCCAGAATTACATGCTTGGTTATGTGGTGCTGGGAACCAAACCCAGAGCTTCACATACGGGAGATGAGTTCTCACTTCTACAAGCCACATTACTATCTTGTCACGTGTGTCCTTGCTCATATGAAAGTTCTCAAGAGTTCATCTATGATCTCAACACTCAACTCAAGAGGTAGGGCCAGGAAGACTGAGTTACAGCCAGCCTGGGCCTGTATGGAGAAATAAGAGAGGTGGGTGACAGGCATGCACACGGATTCTAACACCCTGAAGCTGAGCCAAGCATGAGAACAGAGCCAGGGCAGAATTCCACCTTCCCCAGCAGCTCAGTCTGCAGAGTGGAGAACTTGAAGATTCAAAGTAAACAGTTCCTGCCAAAGGCCTCTACTTGACCCTCTTTGTAAACCTAAGATCGTAAGTAAACCCTCAATTAACCTCTTCTCCCAGATTCTGCTCAATACAAAAGGTTTCGCTCCAAAGGGGAATGCTATTTTCAAACTACCTCTGTTGATATATAGATAGCCAGCCAGAATAGGTCAGCACTCTGCCTGTGTGGCCAGAAATACCTGTTCTCAGCTGCCAAGGAGGTAGAAAAGGCCATACTACTAGGGAGGTGCCTGTGTCCCCACCCATTGTTGACCTCCTGAGCTCCTCTTGTGGTGCTGCTACAGGGAGGCATTTTCACCTGTGTTAGAAGTCTCATTGAAAGGATCAGGCCTTGGGGCTGGAGAGATGCTCAGGAGTAAAGTGCTTGCTTTATAAGCATGACGACCTGAGTTCAGACACACAGAACTCATGGAAACATCAGGCACCTGGGGCTGGAGAGATGGCTCAGTGGTAAAGAGCTCTGGCTTCCAGAGAACCCAGGTTTGACTCCCAGCATCCATATAGGAGTTCCCAACTATTTGTAATTCCAGTCCCAGAGGCTCTAACTCCTCCTCCTGGCTTTCTTGGGTACTGCACACATGGGGTGCACATACATACATGCAGTCAAAACACACATAAAAATAAATAAAATTTTAAAAGTCCTTGGAGCCAGAGATTAGAGAAACAAACCTTGTGTCTCTGGGACATAAAAAAGATAAAGATAAAAATTCAGGTGCAGTGGCATGCACCTTTCACCAGGCACTGAGGTGGGGATGGGAGGCCCCCTGGGGCTCACTGGCCAGCGTAGCTAAATCAGGGAGCTTCAGGTTTAGTGAGAGACCCTGTCTCCAAAATAAGGTGGAGAGTGATTGAGGAAGAGATGAGAGATCAACCTCTAGTACACACACACACACACACACACCACCACCACCACCACCACCACCACCACACCACACCACACCCCTATCACAAGGTTCTTGTTTTCTCTTTTCTTCCACAGGCTCCCAGATATTTCTTGATCAACCCACAGCCATCTTCAGTAGACAAAAGGGTGCATTTGCACACAAATGGATGGACAGATAGACAGGCCCAGGAATTCTGTTTGGGGAACATGCCTAAGCTAGCATCTCAACCTTAGTTTCATCCTTAACTTATTTAGCATGAACCAAAAGGTCAGGCTTCTGTGTTCAGGGCACCTTCCAGGCAAGGAGCCAAGAGACGAGAAGAGCAAAATAAGATGATGTGGTGAGAGGCAACACAGCAAAGGTCACTTTACCCCAAAAGGCCTCATCTCCAGGCAGAGGGACACAACGTGGGGATATTGATTTGCCTTAGCTGCACCCTCTGTATATTCATGAGGCTATGACTTTGATATTCTCAGGAGTGTTCCAGATCTGAATTTATTGACCAGGGTGGAAGCCACCGTTTCTTATCTAGGAAGCAAAGGGATTCCTGGAGGCCAGGGAAGGCAAGGGCGATGGAGAAGTGGACAAGTAAGGAATAGCATGCAGCCGTTTAAAATACACGAGGGCCTGAGAGACAGGTGTGTGGGTAAAGATGCTTTTGTGCCCAGTCTGACTCCCAGAGTTTGAGCATTGGGACCCACAGGGTAGGAGGAGACAATCAACCTCGACAAGTTGCAGGCTGTCCTCTGACTTCCACAAGTCTATAGAAATGGCCCTCCCAGCAGCACAGATGGTGTGCGTGTGTGTGTGCGTGCGCGTGCGTGTGTGCACACGTGTGTGCACAAGGAGTCTTTAATGATTTGGAAACTGCTCACAATGTAAAATTAAGCTCGAAAAAGATTACTACGTATTTGGGGCCAGCCACACACTATTTGTTGAAGGACTGGGAAGAAACAGACCCAAAGCTTCTTAATATGCCTTTATTCGGCCTAGTTTTGATTTTTTCTTCATTTAAATAGTCCTTAAAAGAAAAACTTAAGATGTTCTCCAATAAATTCTAATTATACAGACATATCAATTCAAATTTTATGTATATATGTATGACTGTACCTGATTGCCACTGCAGTTAATCATTTGGCCTGTAGTCTCCAGAGCTCTCGCTACAGTATGAATGGATAACTGAGCACACATGGGTTTGGCATTCCTTGTCTGTAATCCTGGAGACCTGATATGTTTCATAACTTCCCCTAAGTTTGAAATAGCTGTATATCCATCATCAGAGGACTTGGGGACAGGATCCCATGTTTAAGCAGAGCATTTGTCTGTATTGTTTAGTGTTTAACTATATACCTGGCCTGGAGGGGATGGATGCAGGGCTTTAGGGACCCTGCACTTCCACATGGGCCCAGGCTGACAGGATTGTTCATGTGTGGTGTCATGTTAGTTTTTAAAAAGTATCAGATTATGTGCTTAGAAATTCCAGGTCGGAGGAAGGAGCTCTGCTCAGCCCAAACATATCCTGTTTCATGTCTGCTGCTGGGACAACATGCCCTGACAGAGCAACGTGGTGGAGGAAAGGTCCATTTAGCTCTCAGTTCCAGGTCACAGTCCGTTGCAGCGGGGAGGGTCAAGTCAGGGACTTGAAGCTGCTGCTTGTCACAGTCAAGAGCAGAGAGAAATGAATGCATGTGTGTTTGGTGCGGGGATAGCTCTCTCTGCTCTTATACAGCCCAGAACTGACCTAGGGAATAATTCCTCCCACAGTGGGATGGGCCTCTCCATTATAGTTAGCCTAATTAAAGGGGGGAAAAAAACCACTCAAAGACATTCACTAGTCAACCTGATGTAGACAATTTTCTTGCTGATACTCTCTTTACAGGTGATTCTAGATTGTGTCAAATCGACAAAGCTAACCATGCCACACGGGCGTGTATATACACAAGGATTTTCAGAATACAAGAAAGGAAGCAGAAAGTTGTAGGGTACAGCGAGAACCCCCACACTTGAGAGACGGGGTAGAGGGATCCGATGGAGGCTCAGCCAGTGTGGTAGTTATAGAAATGGAGAAGACAGATGGTGGAGTATGGCCCCCAGGAATTTCGAATGGGTGGAATATAGAGTTTGGGAGAAAAAGGAAGATCCATGATAGCATGGAGCCATGTTGCCTGGAGGAGGGACCAAAAGGGCCATTCTGTCCCCCATGGGCTGTTCTCCAATAATGCAACAGTGTGGTGACTCCCTCTGAGCATGACATCTCATGCTCAATCAGTAACTATGCTATTCAGGCAGTGCAGTTGTGTGTGCATGTGTGTGTGTGTGTGCTTTCACAGGAGTCTGTGGAGAGTGATCACTTTGATATGTCACATAGCGACTGACCCAAACAGCGCCTGATCTAGTTGAGAGATGTGTTACTAAGGACACCCTGGCATGGTAGCACACTGCTATAATCTCAGCACTTGGAAGGACGCAGGAGGACCAGGAGTTCAAGGTCATCCTCTGGCTATATAGCGAATTCAGGCCAGCCTGGTCTACAGGAGACTTTGCCCCAAACAAAACAAATGAAAAACGGAAAGGCTCAAAGCCGAGACCTAAGATGACAGGGGGAACAGCCATCCTCAGGAAGTACCTGAGAGTCTCCTGAGTGCCCCCTGGTGGGAAGTTTCGGCAAATGGCACTATGAAGAGACCGACTACACTGAGCCACATCTTGCTCCTGGCTCCCTAAACATCCATATGTTTGGATGGGAACTGCTCGCTCAGTCAAGCCTCTGAGCCAGGGACATCAGGAGACAGGGTGAGGAATGTTGGTGTCAATTAGCACACAGCAAGTCTCAGAGCACCCATGTTTCTTTGCAAGAGTTGGGACAGAAATGAGGAGACAGTTTTGCACAGAAGAAACTCGATGCAAATAACACTTAAAAAAAAACCTCCCAACTGGGTGTTGTGGGCCACACCTATAACCTCAGGATTTTTTTTTAAGATTTATTTATTTATTATGTACAGTGTTCTGCCTGCATACCTACACCCCAGAAGAGGGCACCAGATCTCATTATGGATGGCTGTGAGCCACCATGTGGTTGCTGGGAATTGAACTCAGGACCCCTGGAAGAGCAGTCAGTGCTCTTAACCTCTGAGCCATCTCTCCAGCCCTACCCCAGGATTTTTCGATAATGAGGTAGGAGGATCACAAATTCAAGATCAGATTAAGCGGCACAACAAGGGACCCTGGTGGTTCCAGACATCACTAAATAAATAAAGTGTCAGAGCAGACAGGTAAGGAGGAGGAAGCTGCAGGGCCCCCCAATAAACTGCTACAATCAGGAGGCTGGGCCTGCCAAGTAATAACTGGGTATTGTCAATGATGTCATGAGTCTTTGGGCTAGAGAGCTGCGGTAGGTGTTGGTGCCTGTTACTTCAGGCGTTTAGGACACAAGTATTGATTTCTGGACCCAAAGATCTGCACACAGAGTCCACAGCAGGGCAGCTTCACAAACAGCATTTTCTCTACTGGTCAGTTTAGGCTTGTAGACTGAGGGATTGCTTTAAAAATAAACTGTGTGTCTCGGTGTGTGTGTGTGTGTGTGTGAGTATGTTTGTGTGTGTGTGTGTGAATGTGGGCACACACATGCCATGGCATGCTTATGGAGGCCAGAGGATAACTTACAGCTAGTTCTCTCCCTCTGCCATGTAGGATCCAGGAACTGAACTTGGGTTGCTGAGCTTCAGAGAAGACATATTATCCTTTGAGCCACCTCTCAGGCCCTCATTTTGATTTTGAGACAGTGTCTCTCGTTTCTCTTGGATGATGCTCCCGGCTAGGTGGCCTGGGAGTTTCCAGGCAATTCTCTTGTCTCTATGCCTCCTGTCTTATTGTAGGAACACTGAGGTTACACACTTGTGCCAAGGCATCTGGATTTTTAAGTGGATTCTGGGTATCTGAACGCATGTTAGTCTCGTGTGTGGCTTTCATGCACGGGGCCTTTTCACTGGTCCAAGAACAGACTACTTTTGATAGAGTTCAAGAGTAGAAATCTGATGAGGAGCCAAGTCCATGCGACCCTGAGGTGGAAGGCATGTAGTCCTTGACCCTGGGGACTGGATAAGAATGGAGAATCAAGGTCCCACAAATCATCAGGGTCCCCACATCCTACTAGGGTCCCTCTACATATTACACACACTCTCTCCAGTCCCTGCTTCTGTTGATGAGGCCAGTATATGTACATGGGTAGGAAGTTACATTCTGGAAGCTTCCTGTCTATCAGTCGATCTATCAGCAAACACCTCTAGCTGGTTTGCTTTGTGCCAGGCCTCTGCTAGGCACCATCATAGGAGAGGATCTCAATAAATATTTGTAAGCTTTTGGGAATATAAACCTATGAGCCTTCCCTGGGCTGAACACCGCTCCCCCCTCCAAGTAATTCCAGCAATTTCCCTGGAAGCAGTGTCCAGGGAGAGGGGGTGCAGTGGAGCAAGAATTGCAGATGCCCAGAAGGGGGAAGGTGTGGTGTCCCTCCCACACCAGCATCTACCAGGCTCGCTGAGTTTAGCTCCCTGTCCTTCTGCCAGCTTCCAGAAAATACACAGAGCCACTGGCCTTACTAAACACCATCTCTCAACCCTGGCCTTTGCCCCAGTGTGTGCCTTTCTCTCGGGCGCTTAGTCCCGCTAACTCGGTCTGCATTTTTGACTGTGGGCTTCTGTCATGTGAGTCCCCATGTCCAGTGGCTTTAGGGGCTCATGGATCACAAGTTCCATGCCAAGGCAGCCACGTCCATGCAGTCACACTTGGTTATAAATATCTATAGAGTGCAATACCAAATAATTGTGGGGCATATTTCACCCTGCCTGTTGAACACATCGCAAGAAAGGAATTGATCCCTGCTGTTTCATTTATTAGATGGTGTAATACCACAAAAATCGTTTCCACAATATCCCAAACTAAATCATTTATTCTTGACAAAAATCCAATAAAGAGCTCGATCCTTCTCCATAGGCAGATAAAGTACAGATTAATGGGGCTGCCTAGATCAAAAAATACTGGGAAAATGAAAGTGAGATAGAGAGAGAAAGCTCCTTCCTCCTCCTCACTTCCCCAAGGCTGCCTCGGCTCAAGGTTTTATTACAAAAAGCCGCCTAAGTATTACAGGCTAATCCGTAAATCCCAGCCTAGTAAAATATGTGACGGATTTGTAAATCGTGCCCTTTTACAAATCAGATTGAACTTTTTTTTTTTCTCAAAGAGTTTGCCTTTCTCGTTTCCCCTTTCTTCTTAGTTCCTCCCACCTGGCTGCTGTCCCAGACTCTACTGTCCCAGACTCTACTGTCCCAGACTCTGTCACCAGAGCCTAGGTTTCCCCACCGCCTTTCGAGGATGGCTCAGCCCTGCTCTGTGACCCCTTTCTGACCTAAGGGTTGGAATCAGGATGGATCAAGAGTCTGGTGTACATCACTATGCACAAGGAAGTCAGATGCTGGGGGCAGCATCTGGGTTAAGGCTGGCATCAGGCATACCAGGAGGCAGAGTCACGGGCTCACCTGTAGCCAAGGGCAGGCACTCCACATTGTTTCTGTGGAAGAGAAAAAGACCAAGTGGGTGAGCCTCAGAACCTAGGCCAACCCACCGGAAGAGGCTTGCCAGCTTCACTAGTCAGTTTTTGTCAACTTGACACCAACAAGGGTCAACTGGAAGAAGGACCCCCAGTCAAGGGATTGCTTTCATCAAGTTAGCCTATGGGTATGTCTGTGTGGGGTGTTTTCTTGACTGATGTTTGATGTAGAAGGGTCTATGGTGACCTAGGGTGGCCCAGTCCCGGGTAGCCCGAGGCTGCATAATAAAGCAGGCTGAGCAAGCCATGGAGAGCAAGCTAGTAAGCAGCATCCTCCCATGGTCTCTGCCTCAGATCCTGCCTCTAGGTTCCTGCCTTGGCTTCTCTTGATGATGGACCATCACTTGGAAGTGTAAGCCTAAACAAACTCTCTTCCCCTTAGTTGATTTTGATCAGTGTTTTATCATAGACACCGAGCAGCAAACTAAAGCATCACCCGTGCATATCTGTCTCTGTGTCCCATTCCAGCTCTTATGCACATTGAACCATATGTGGTGTGTAGTTCCTCATGGTCCATCCAAAGTGCCTATCCAGTGCTCTCCACTGTACACATCAGTTCCCGAGGATCTAAGGACCTCAGTGTGCTTTGGATCAAGACTAGGGGTGTTCTTTGGATACAGGACACACCATCATAAATCCAGCAAAGTCTGAGAATGTAGCTAAGTTACCCATCTTGCACATTCTGCTTAAAGTTCTGGTTGCTCAGGCTGGTTTTGAGCAGTCACTGTCCACCACTCCCTTCATAGAAGCCAACAGACATGTCAGCAACTGGCTGGACAGTCATTTGGTTCTGTGCTTGAATCCCAAATATGACACTTTCTAACCTGTGGGCATTGGCCAAGCCACACAGTCTTTCCTAGGCTGTTTTCCCGAAGGAAAATGGGAATGATATTAGCTATTCCATAGTATATATTGAGTCAACGCTAAGCATCCCTCCTTCAGTAAGGCTATGGAGAAAGTTTGAGGATGCAGAAAAGTCCAAAAAGCTGCAGGGTGGACAGCCTTCCCTCCACCCACAGCAGGAGCAGGCTCTCAGCCCTGCTATGGGAGCCTAGCTGGAGCCTGGCAGAAAGTCTTTAAGGGAGCCTACACTGCAAACTGCTGAGGAGCAGAGGATGCTGGGACCACTCCTTCTGCTTGGTGCTATGTCTTGCATCATTTATATCCTGGGAGATTGTACCCAAGCACCCCAACAAAAATGTCTGCTCCCTCTTGTCACAGATTTTCAAAGCCAGGGGAAAGAGTGAGCTGGGATGGTTGCCTGGCAACTTTCCTTCCGGATCCGGATCCCCACGACCATCACCTTCACCACACACGGGTGCACACACACAGAGAGACACGCATACATGCACATATGCTCAGAGAGAGAGAGAGAGAGAGAGAGAGAGAGAGAGAGAGAGAGAGAGAGA
>LOJH01003111.1:0-11379 GCA_001685095.1 Ellobius talpinus | reverse complement strand
TACATACATACATACATACATACATACATACATACATACATACATACATACACCGCATCCGGCTTTTTAAATGGGTCCTGGGGACTGAACTCGGGTCATCAGGCCTGCCCAGTAAGCATTTTTACCCATAGAACCATCTGACTAGCCATGATCTTTGAGTGTGAACTTTGTTGATGGCAGTATGGCCCAGAAAAATCAAAAGGTCAGACACCCCGTAAAAGATCTATCTTATCCCCCCTGCCAGCTGACTACCATCCCTGCCCTCCTCCCCTTCTGATTGTGCTCCTGAGTACCCACTGGGCCCCTGGCAGAGTTCACAGAAAGCATACTGGGGAGGCACAGGTGAGTTCTGAGCAATATCCATGACTGCCCAGGTGCCTCTTAACAGAATGCCTGGCTTACACGAGCTGCCTTAACCTCACAGTGGCCTGGGCCTTGCCATTCTGACGAGATAGCCCTAAGCTTGCAATGGGCCTTGTCCTGGCAGGGAGCAACCCTTCACTTGAGAGTGGCATGGGGCCTTGCCCGTTTAGGTTTACCTTCATCATCTCTCCTCTTTCCAAACTGATTCTAGTCACCCCCCAAGTCACTCCAGGACAAGGCTACACAGCCAGACACTCCCCTGCCCCCCAGAAGCCCACATACCCTCTTCTGAAGTCCGGTCCCATGGCCTAGGGAGAAAGCTTCATGTGAAAGCTGCACTGCCACAAAGCTGGACTTTAGGTGTTGGTATTGGTGCCAGGAGAGATGGTGTGTGCCTGCTTAAGGGCCAGCGGGCTGCTAAGGGTGGGAAGTAGAGAGGGACAGGAGGGAAACTCCAGTAATGACAATGAACTGGAGATGGTAGCAACGCGGATCCCAAGGGAGTCGAGACTGTGAGTGCAGAGAGCAGAAGCCAGCGAGCTGGGAGGTAGCTCAGTTTGCTGCACAAGCACGTAGATGCGAGTTCGGGTCCCCAGCACCCACATAAAAATCTGGGTACTACAGTATGTGCCTGTAATCCAGGGCTGGGAAGGTGGAGAAAGGAGGATTCCTGGAGCCTCCTGGCCCATCAATGGAGCCTAATTGGTGAACACTAGATCCCAGAGTTAGACACAGTCTCAAAAAATAAAGTGGGGAGTGATTGAAATACTCATGCACATACATGTACGTAAACACACATACATGCACATATGTGTACATACACATGCACAGAGGGGGGGAGGGAGGAAGGGAGGAGAAAGAGTCAGACAGAAGTAAGAGCTACTCCAGACCCAGTCCCAGGGAGCTACATGCCAGGGCTCAGAACACTCAGGAAATAGGCATCTCACCATGTACCCAAGACAAGCGGCTACATTGCACTCCAGGGAGAGCAGTTTCAACCAGGAGCTATTGCACTTCCGCGCAGGTGAGACCCTAGGGTGCATGTGGGAGGGGAACAGTATAGAAATTCCTGCTTATGTCCACGTGTTAGTGAGTGGCCAAAGACCCAGACCCAGGGTCTCCCCGGGAAACCATTCCAACCTGAATCAAGTGGTGTGTGCCCATGACATGACTAAGCAACATGAGGTTTAGATACAGTTGCCCCTAAGCCCCAGCCAAGTATTTTGTGTGGTTTAAATACTGTCTGGCTCAGTGGTCCTCAACCTTCCTAATGCTACAACCCTCAAGTACAGTTTTTCATGTTGGTGACCCCAAACATAAAATTATTTCATTGCTACTTCATAACTGTAAATTTGCTACTGTTATGACTCATACTGTAAACGTCTGATCTGCAGGGTATCTGATCGGCGACCCTGAAAGGGGTCGAGACCCACAGGTTGAAAATCACAAGCTGATCGGGCCAATAGAAAAAAACAGGACTCGGCCTTGGATCCAGAAGCCACAATGGAGATTATCCACTCACTGGGGAGCTTGTGGGTGAGCCTGGGCTACTTGCTCGCTGACTGTCTCTTATGCCCATCTTGTCTGTTCATGAGCGCCTACCTAAAGCAGCTGGGGCAACTGCCTGCTGCCATAGCCCTGATGAGTCTCACTCTTCCCAGAGTTGTCTCCCTCCTGTGGACATCAGGTGGGCCAGAAACCAGGCCTTTGGGGGTCAGGCTAGGCAGGGCCCAGGCTACTGGGGCTCTGGTTCTGAGTAAGGCTTGACAGAAAGAAAATTCGAGGCCAGGAATAAGGCACTTAAACCTTCTGATCATGAGGCTCAAGCTGCCCCACCTCACACCCTGCTATTCCTAGGCCTGGCATGGCTGCATATACAGCCCTTGCATACTGTGTGTGACAGACCTTCAGACAGAAAGACAGAGAATTATGCACATACACGCCTGTGAGTGTCTGTTAGTATATGTGACAGATGCGTGTGGGTGTGGAGGCCAGAGGACAATCCCTGGCATTATTCCACCAGAACCACCCATCTCTTTTTTTGACACAGCTTCTTTCCCTGGCCTGAAACTCTCTCCAAGGAGGCGAGGCTGTCTGGACCACGAGCTCTCGGGATCCCTCTGTCTATGTCTCCCACCTCTGGAATTAAAAGCACAGGATGGCATGGCCAATTTTCACTCTTGTTTTAAGTGGGTTCTGGAGGTGACGTCCAATGCAAGGCAAGCACTTTGAGCCATCTCTCCAGCTCCAGTGTGTGCTTCTGACCTTTGCATCCAGGGCCAGATGAATCTGCAATGGTCTCCAGTCCTGGGGTGCCCTTGTCTGCAGCAGTGTGGCCTTAAAGAGCCCTGGCGCAGCTGCTCAC
Source organism: Ellobius talpinus (assembly GCA_001685095.1). Classification (NCBI taxonomy): domain Eukaryota; kingdom Metazoa; phylum Chordata; class Mammalia; order Rodentia; family Cricetidae; genus Ellobius; species Ellobius talpinus. The sequence continues at coordinate 8,651 of LOJH01003111.1, read as the reverse complement.
CTGTGCAGCCCGTGGGGCCTGAGCTCTGCCCTCGGTGCCCTCAGCTCCAAAACCAGCCTCCTGCTTCATCCCCCTGGAACTCGAGCTCTGCCGAGGACTGTGTTTCTCCTTCCCCAGCCTTGTCTTTTCCTCCGTGCTTTCATCAGCAGCCTTGTCTTTTCCTCCGTGCTTTCATCAGCAGCTGCTTCGGCTCCTCTGAAACCATGTCACATTTCTGCCACCCGCATTCCCTATCTGGGCCCTACCCCCACCCCTCGCCACTATGTCACCAGCCTGCTGGTGACAGGCGTTCTCTTGAGCCTGCCCTCTCCTCTGATCATCCCTGCTACCATTTCTCTGCCCTGGTCTCTTTGTAGCCTGGCATCTTGCGTGCCCCCCCATCCCCATTCTGAATGCAGTAGATCCTGGTCTCACAGTGACACCTGGAAGCTGGTTGGTTAGAAAGGCAAGCTCTCCCCCACAGCCTAGACTCGAGTCAGACACTCTCGGGGTAGAGGTCAGCGATCTGTTTATACAAGCCCTCCAGATGACGCTGATGCTGTCAAAGCTGAGAACCAGTGTTGTGGATCATAATAAAATGGCCCCACATTAGCCCAGAATGGAGGATAATAAAGGTTTCTCTATTTATGGGTAGATTCACAGATCAGCAGTCCTCTGCATGAGTGGGGAACAGGAACTGAATCCAGCAGACAAGGGGCCACGCACGTTTTTACATCTGTATATATAATACATGTGGCCATGTCCAATGTGGGCCAGTATCTTAAAGGCTATTGGCTAAAAGAGTTCCCACAGCAAACCAGTGCCTAGCATATCCTCTCAGCAGCTTCAAGAATATTCTTTCCAAAGTCCAGGCCAACTCCTTGAATTCTACTACCCAGCACCCAAGGGTTACTCTCTTCTCTTCTCTTCTCTTCTCTTCTCTTCTCTTCTCTTCTCTCCTCCTCTCCTCTCTTCTTTTCTTCCCATTTCTCTCCTCTTCTTTTTTCCTCTCCCCTCCCCTTCTTTCCCCTCCCATCCTCTTCTCTTCTGAACTCCTTCTTCTTCCCTCCCTTTCTCTTTTTCCTACTCCCCCACCTCAACCCCTATTGCCCCTCCCTCTCCTATCTTTCTTCAGAATGAACTTCTTAAATACAGGATTCAAGGTCCTTTGCATCTGGTCAAGACATCTTTTTCAGCCTCCTGCCCTCTTCTAGTGAACCAGCCTTTTGCATCAAGCCATTCTTCCCTTTTACTCCCAGAAGAGCCCTACCCAAACAGTAGGTTGTGCTTCTCAGTGTTCTGAGGCCTTGGGCCTCCCTTCCTCCCAGCCACTTAGCATAGCATAACTACTTAGGGATACATTTTTCTTACTGTTCACAATGAAGTTCAGAATCTGGGGTAGTGTTTGCGGTCTAATTTAATATTTTAACTCCAAGGCTGGTCACTGGGTTGGGATAAGTTGTCAATACATGCCTACTGATGACCCCTGGGCTTAGATCAGTTGTCGATACATGCCTACTGATGACCCCTGGGCTGAGATCAGTTGTTAATACACGCCTACTGATGACCCCTGGGCTGAGGTCAGTTGTTGACACATGCCTACTGTTGACAAGGATGACTATGATCTCTCAATCTGTCTCTCAGCATCATATGCCATTTCTTGTTGCCCTACCAAGTCTATCTACTCTACTTTCTTGATTACCGTACCTCTACTCTTAGAGCCCCCTGGGATGGCTGTTAATTCTCCTATATCCTGTCACCCTTCTGGGCCAAGTCATTTCCATTCTGCTGGAAGATCACCAGTCAGAAGAGTGAAGGAGAAGCCTTTCCTGAGGCACCACTGAGCTACCATGAGTCCATTCCCCACTCTAGGATTCTTGGGGGGAGGCATCCTCAGACTCCCTTCCACGTCCCTTTAAATGGCTCCTGCTAACAGATGAAGACATTTTACAGCGTACTTCTGACCTCTGGCCACTCTCCTGCAACTTCTTTGACAGGAGCAGGAAACAGTCTGGGTGGGGCTTCTTTATCCCCATTTTTAGCCTCATCCCTCCCTGACTAGATCTGTATTCCTGCTTAGGTCTGGATTTTAGAACGGGCTAGCATTTCCTGGACATGTAGCAATGGCTGGACAACCTGGAAGTTAGGCAGGCGGTTGGTTGAGAAACAGAAACAAGGCTCTTGTCTCAACCTACAGGTACACACACTTTGGATTTTGGAATTGACACCTAGGGGGCATCGTAGACCTGCTAATTTTGAGGATGGATTGAGCCAAGAGGCACAGTGGGTGTGTCTGTCCAGGATGCTCATGCCCAGATGAAGACCCAGCTCTCGTGTGGAGTGGGATGTTACCAGGGTCCCTACATGTAGCTCTTGGTGCTGCCCTTGAGAACCTGACCCAGGCCCACAGAGTCTCTTTAACCCCAGTCAATATAGTCCTTCAAAGACCAGCTTTAAAAGTGGGGGTGAGGTGGTGAAAGGAACATGTGGATGGTCCCTTGCAACCTTCTGCCCCTGGTTGAACAGATGAGCTCAGTTTGGCCCGTTTTTCCCCTCATCCACCTTCCTAAACAGTTTAAGGAGAGCACACTGCTCCTCCCTCCCCTCCTCCCCACAACCATCTGCTCAAGCTTCTTCACGGTGTCCTGGGGTCCTGTCCCATGTGCCTTCTTGGAAACACCCTATTACCCTTCAGCAATGATGTGCTAGAGATGGGCTCCGGCTAACCCCAGGTCGCCTAGCAATCCTGACAGGCAGCCAGCCTGGCCAGTCACCTGTGGCCACTGATATCCACCTGCCTCCAGAAGATACAGGGACCCACAAATCAAGTATTTCCCCCACCCCACCTCTGCTCTCCCTGCCACCAACATCTGACCTTCTTCAAGCCCCTAAAGAGGCAGCCTGATGACCACCGCTGCTCACCTCACCCTTTGCCCCCCACCTGAGGCCCATTCTGCAGCTTAATCTGTGACATTTAACATAAATAGTTTTCTATTCCCAGCTGACCTTTAATGGCTTTTTATCATCAACTGTGGTTCCTGGCAGTCGTACAAAAGCTGCTATCTGTTGCCTCTGTCCCTCCCGATAGAATACCCAAGAAGCCCCCCTAGCCTTCTCCATGTGAAGCCGGGGGGCCCCTGGAGATGTCTGTTGAGCCTGGAGCGTGCCACTCTCCACCAGGAAATATCGTTCTGTGTTTCAATTAGAATTAGTGGGGAAGCCAGTTATTAAGTGGTTAGTTATTAGGGTAATAGAGACGCTCCACATTAACAGGGGCAGCTGCTCGCCTTCCTCTAATGGCCCCTTCCAGCCCTGAATCCCTCTCTAATACTCTACTGCAAATGTGCAGGATGGAAAGGGGAGGGGTCAGAGGGCAGAAGCCCCCTACTGCCTCCTGCACCCCTCCCAGACAGATACCATCCCCAAGAAGGGAGGTGCTGAGGTCACTTTGGCCAGCCCAAATGCATATTCACCCTCCCGGAAGCAGAAGTGACTGTCCAGGCTGGTGGTCATGGCCCAGAAACCCCTCTGAGCTTCTCTGGTTGCAAGTAGACTCTGTGGCCACTGGAGGCCTCCCTCAGGGGTCTGGGCTATTCTTTTTGCTGTGCTGAAGTGGAACCAAGAATCTTGCGTATGTTCAGCACACACTGTACCACTGAGCTGCAGCCAACCCATGAGGTCTGGGGGTTTGGCAGAGGTTCTATAGATTCTGAAGGTACAGAGAAGTGACCAAGGACTCCCAAGCTTGAAGGCAGGGGAGCAGGACTCTGGTCCCCTTCAGTCAGATGACTCCAGATAAGTCACATGACCTCTGGGGAGTACTCCAGCCTCTCCTTGAAATCATAGGTTTGGCCTCATTCCCAGCCACTGTTTTACCCAAGGGCATCCAAAGTGCATGTCTTTCATTGTAGAAGCAAGTCAGAGAGACATTCTATAGTCACGGTAGCAAAATCAGACAGGGCCCACCAGTGTCTGCAGTGGGGGTCCTGGCCCTCTGATCCTGTTCGCTGACTCCACTCTCTCCTGTTGAACAGAGATGCTCTCAGCATCCCTTCCAGCCACATTTTCCTTCTCCTTCCCTGGCTAGGATGAGTAGCAGCAACTCTGCAGACAGCTGTCTGTGCCCTTCCCGTGGCTTTCAACCGTGTGTGCCACATGACCCCAGACGTCACTGAACCCTTGGGCCTTGGCTTTCCTGCATCGTGGGGGTTAGTAGCCAATACAAGGGAAGCACCTGCCCAGGGCTGCAAGAGCAGAGCTCGGTCCAGGCTGTGGTCATTAAAGCTTGACACCAGGTGAAAATGAGAGAAAAATGGCAGCCCAAGGTGGCTGCCTTCTCTGCGCACCCTGTGGAGTATTTGAGAAGGGAAAGGAAAAGAGACACAGAGCCTGGAGATGCAGGAATGAGTGGGGGCCAGAATGGAATGGCTAGGAAGGGGGTTGGGTGGAGGGAGGGAGAAAGAGGAAAAGAGGAAAAGAAACAAGGGGTGAAGAAGAGGAGGAGGGGAAGGGAGAGGAGGGGGAAGAATTAAAAAAGGGAGGAGCGGAAAAGGAGGGGAGAAGAGGGAGTACCCTGGATTTAGAGGAGCTCCGTTGGGAGGTGGGAGAGCCAGCACCAGGAGAAGGGCTTAATTTGTTTTCTTCTGCTCAGCTGTGCCTACAAAAAAAACAAATGAACCTGAGGAGCCCAGACAAAGTAGCTGAGACCTGATGCTGACATGCACCTCAGACCAGGGAAAATTATCTTCCTAACCTCTACTTCGGTACCATAATCGCACTCTGGCTCTTGTGGGGAGGGGCTGCAGGAGAGCCCCTGGGTTTGATTCCTTTAATCTTTGACACCACCTGTCACAAAGGAGTGTGTAATTAGGACGCACTGTACCTTCTTCCCAGCAGCCCAAGCTCCTGGCAAGATACGAGCCGCCGTGCTGCTCCTAGAGCCACAGCAGTGGACTGGCCACATTCTTAATTGGTTGATAAACCTTTCTAGGAATCTTTCCACTTTCTCCAGGAATGGAGCTATGGCTGGGACTATACTTCACAGAAAGCACCAAGACATATCCTCAGAGAACCTACCTCTAAGGGACCAGGAATCCTATTGTGGAGCTGTTCTAGGGGCACAGGGGTGGTGAGTTAACCCTAGTCTTCTAGTCACTGGTCTGAAAATGTCCACACATGTTCCTCAGAGCCACTCCATGTAACTGGATCAACCTAGTTGCTCACGCATCTGAACCTCCATTCTAAATCCACCTATCCTGCTATACTCAGCTCTGGGAGATCTTGCTGCCACCCCAAGAGCACCCAAGGGGACACACTTGCCAGGGCAGGGGAAGACTCTTATTTTCCATACTGGGTAGCCAGAAAGGGTTGTGGGAGTTCTGAGAAGCAGAAAGGACCTGGAGGTGATTAAAGGTCCCAAGGTACATCTTTACAGAAGGGAGTCATGGAAACTGGATCACCTGGTTAGAGCCAGGGTCATGCTTACTGCTGATCCCACATTGCAGGTGTGTTTGCTGTTACCCAAAAGGGGGTCATTCCTCCCTCTCCCTGGGACCCTAACCTCTCCTTCTGTGTATAGGCATCTTACCTCCAACCAGTACCAACCTGAATACCTGCAGACATGGGCAGCAATGTTCCTCTCCTCTAGGCCACTCTACTCAACATGCGCGTCAGCATTAAAAGCCAACAAAGAGCCCTGTGTCCATCACACAGTTCAAACATCAGACTTCATCTTTGAAGTGTGGAAGTCAGCCAGAGTAGTAGGATCTGAGTAAGGGACCCTGGCCCATGCTTAGATTCCAACAGCACCCTGCCAAGCTTGGGAGTCATGAGCAAGGCCAGGGTACCCTCTTCTGGGGCTGCAGGATTCCAGAGGTCTGCAAAGCATTATGACAATCAGTTGAGCTCCACATAAATCAGAGCAGCCACCAAATAAATCCCAGCTTCATCACGGTGCTGTGTGACCGCTGGCCTGTGTGCCATTCCCCACCTTGCTCAGCTCTATTTTCTGAAATGCAAAGTGATGACCAAGGAGGTATTTGAGTTCTGTTCACAACTGTGAGCATCAGAGGTGACAGTGAATGTCAGAGCTTGGCACAGGGGGACAGTGAGTGCCAGAGCTTTGCACAGAGGACTAGCGTTCCTTCTCATCAAGGCCTTTGACTCTAGGCAGGATAAGTCTATCCATTTTTAGGTCCTACGCTGCTCTATAGAATGATATCTTCCAGGTCTCCCTGGCCGTGATCATCCTCCAGGATGCCCAGTCTAGCTATCCCAAGGATAAATAAAAATTTCCTTGTTTAACAATGGACTCAGAGAAGGAGGCTGTTGTTACAGCCTGAATGTGTGTGCACACCCAGGGCATATGTTAGAGACTTTATTTCTTCTGTGGTGCTAGAGATGACACCCAGGGCCTTATGTACACTAGGTAAGCATTCTACCACATGGTTCCATCCCCTGCCCTCTTTCTTCTTTTTATTTTGAGACAAGGTCTAGGTGAATTATCCAGGTAGGGGTTAAACTCATTTCTTAGCCCAGGCAGGCCTTGAACTTTTGGTCTTCCCGCCTGAGACTCCTGAGTAGCTGGAGTTACAGGCCCGTGCCATCAGGTCCAGTGTGACTTGGAAACAGTGTTGGGACATGGGACCCAGTAAGAGGTGGTTTGTTCATGAGGTGTGTCCTAAAAGTGAATCCAGTCTAGTCAGGCAGGATGATAGGGGCCAGAAATCCTAGAATTTGGGAGGATAAGGCAGGAGGACCAAGAAGAGTTCAGCATCTTCAGCAACATAGGGAAGTCCAGGCTGGCTTGTAATCTGCGAGCCTGTCCTTATTGGTTTTCTAGTGTTGTGATAAACACCATGATGGAAGCCACCTGGGGAGGAGAGGTCTATTTGGCTCACATATTCCAATCAGTCTGTGGTTTAGTTTTGTCAGCTTGATACAAACCTAGCTGTATGTGGGAAGAAGGACCCTCAGGTGAAGAACTGTCGCCACCAGATGGTCCTGTGACCCCATCTGTAGTGCACTTTGTTGATGGATGTGTGATAGTCCCGGCCACTGTGAGCAGTCACACCCCTGGGCAGGTGGTTCTTGGTTGTGTAAGCAAGCAAGCTGAGCAAGTCAGTAAGCAGTGTTCCTCTATTGTTTCTGCTCTGCTCCAGCTTGAGTCCCTGCCCTGACTCCCCTCAGCAATGACTTCCCTGTGTGTCAATTCTTTTTCTGTAGATGTGATAAGATTCCTTGACCCAAAGCAAACATGGGAGGAAGTTTATTCTGGCATACAGTTGCATAGGGGTCAGAGTTCATCATGGCAGGGAGGCATGACAGCCTGAGCAGGACACTTCAACTTCGAGCTCACATCCTCAACCATAAGCACACAGTGTGTGCATGTGGGGGGTGGAGGGAGGGAAAAATGGAAGTAGGGCAAACCTTTAAAACTTTCAAAGCCCGCCCGCAGTGACATATTTCCTCCAGCAAGCTCACACCTCCTAAACCTTCCCAAACAGCATCACAAACTGGGAACCAAGAATTCAAATACTCAGGTCTATGGAGGTCATTTTTTTTTAAATTTAAGTCCCCATAGAGATGCCTCCAAAACAAAACAAAACAAAACAAAAACCAATGGATTTAGCCTTCTTTCATGCCCTCTCCTTCCTTCCTGTCTCCCGTGTCCTCTCAAATTCTGTCTTCCTCCCTGGGCTGAGACAGCCCATAGGCCTTGAGAGACTCCTTGCTCTCTTGCTTTTGAATGTCCCAATAAATTTCTGAGCATTATAAATGACCCATCTCAGACATTCTGTTGTAGCCAGCAAAACAGACCAAGACCTTTGTATTTTGCTCTGGCCTATCCTAAGTTATGACTAGAATGAATAATATCACCACTTCAAGGATTACCTCAGGATGACCTCTTTGGGTCACTGCCCCTTCAGGTGTTGCCTACAGACTGGCCAAGTCACAATTACCTAGAAGCTTGTGAGAGACTCAGAAACCCTTGGGATCCTTGGTCCAGCTCACCAAAACAGACCTGCGTTTTGGGTCAGGTATCTAGGACTGCCGTAGGGTCTCCAAGAAGGCTACACAGGTCATCGTCCTGACTGTATTGTTTCAGAAATGTAAATTATAATTACCACCATAGACCCAATATGGCCAATAATGTCACTTTTGAAAAAGGAAAATCTGGGGCTTGTTGCCCTCACACTTGATTCTCAGGTTTTTCTTTCCCTCTCTCTCTTTTTAGGGGGGACTGGTTTGAGACAGCCCTGGCTGTCCTGGAACTCATTTTGTAGACCAGTCTGGCCTTGAACTCACAGAGATCCACCTGACTCTGCCTCCCAGGTGCTGAGATTAAAGGCATGTGCCATCACTGCATGGCTCTTAAATCTTTTCTTAAGAGGGATTTATGATGATGTATAAGTCACTGTTGCTGTGAAGAGACATGCATGACCATGACAACTTATATTAAAGGAAACATTTAATTGGGGGATTGCCTATAGGTTCAGAGGATTAGTATGTAAATGGAGACTGTGCTTTCATTTCTTGGTTAAAAAGCCCAGTCCATTATCATTGATCATGGCAGGGAGCATGGCTGGGAGAATGGCTGGGAACATGGCTGGGAGAATGGCTGGGAACATGGCAGTACTGGAGCAGTAGCTGAAAGCTACAACCTGATCTGC
>LOJH01003110.1:31241-49774 GCA_001685095.1 Ellobius talpinus | reverse complement strand
CACACACACACACACACACACACACACTCTCTCTCTCTCTCACACACACACAAAAGAAAGAAAAAGAAAAAGAAAGAAAAGAAAGAAAAAGAAAAAAATCATTAGATAGCACCAATGAGAACAGTCATAGCACCATTGGCAACAATCAGTGGCTGAACTTGTACTAATTCTCTAAGATTTCCACGTATCTCATTTTTCCTCACCGTGGTCCTCTACACAGGCTGTACTTTCTCCCTATTTTACAGATAGGAACACTAAGGCTGGACATTACTCAGCTTCTAAATGCACACAGTATGAAGTCAGAATATACACATTCAACTGAAGCATTTAGTAGCCACATGATAACCCTCAGCTGGCACACAAACGCAGAGCAGACGGGAGGGTGTGCGTTATTTCACTCCTCCAGCCGTGCCTGCTCAAGAACTATTAATTATCTCTGAAAAGATGTCTCTGTTGGACTGGCTATTTCTTTCTGATTCAAGTTCCAGAAGTCTATGTTTTAATGAGCACATATCTGATTCTTATGACACTAACCGATCAGTATCAATGCCCTTTCCTCTGTTCCTCCTTTGCGCCATCTTTATCAGCACATTCTTCGCTCCCCTAAAGAGACGGTAGGTTTGTAGCTTGCTTCCTGTCGCTGTGGTAAAACACTATGACCAAAAATGGCTTTGGGAGGAAATGGTTTATTTCATCTTACAAGTTCCAGCCCATCATGAAGGGCAAGAAGGAAAGGAATTCAAGGCAGGCATCGGGAGACGACAGGAACAAAAGCTGAGGCCGTGCAGGGATATTGCTTACTGGCTTCGTCTCCATAGCTTGCGAGGCCTAATTTCTTATAGCACTCCTGAGCACCTGCTAGGGGATGACAATGCCCACAGTGGACGGGGCCTTTCTCCCACATCAGTCATTAATAGCCAAGTTCCCCACAGACTTTTATACAGGCCAATCTGATGGAAGCAATTCCTCAACTAAGACTCCCGCTTCTTGATATGATGCAGTTGGTGTCAATTAAAAAAAATAAAAAACCTAACCAGCGTAACAGGGGTCCTTTGAAAATCATGACCTGAAAGTGAAAATGTCCAAAGAGATAGAAATTGGGGTGGGGATCCAATGCCGGGGAACTGAATTACTCCCAGAAATGTTAGTGTTGGCTATCTATGGCTCTATGATATCCAGATTAAGGCAAACCAAACCAAACCAAACGAAAAGCAAACCACAGCGCAAACTGATTTTCTCAAGGTGGGGCAGGAATACTTGTTGAAAATTTTCAGAAAACTTTTGGCTTTGATGCAGCCCTTATGGGGTTCATACCATCTTCTAGTCATTCTAGAACATGAAGTGGCCCAGAGTCAATGGATGGACGGCAGCTTTCTATCAACCTGCCACATGGAGTGGGCTTTTCAGACAAACACAGAGTCATTTTGGGGATGCTTTAACACGGCCCATGCACAGTTTAGATAACTTGATCAATGGTTCTTATGTTAGTTAGACCTTATTTTCTCTGAATGGAGGTTTTCCGTTGCATATATTAAGTGATTTGTTTCAGTTTATTAGGCATTACTTTTACAACCTGTAGACTTCTCTAATCATCCATGAGGGATGTCATGGCTATGATTGTATATAAAACATTGTGATTGCATATAAAACAACAACAACAACAACAAACCAAGTGAAATAAATGATTGTGCAATCCTCAAATCCCCATTACTTTTTACACCAGAGTACTGTTAATTTCAAAGACCCTCTAAAGGACACAGGCAATGAGGGGAACAATTAGTTGCTGAAGACTTAGGAGCTAGAAACAATTTCCCCAATCATCATGTTCTGGCTACCAGCACACTGGATTCCATCCTCATACTGTTAGAATCAAGAACTCATAATACCCAGAACTGTTCATTCTGCTCTTAGAACAGCTACACCCTGAGCATGAGACTGGCGGCTGACATCCTCTTTGGACCTAAGATGAGTCAGCCTCTCTCTCACCCTCCCCTTCTCTAATATATGCATCGGTCACTTTCCAGATATGTGTTTGAGGTACGTTTCTCCATGTGTTATGTGTCTCGGAGTGCTTCTATCTTTATATATGTATGAGACACACATGGGTGTGCATCTTTGTGTGTCTGTGTTTGTCTGTCTATGTGTATGTATCTCCCCTTGTTGTCTTTCTGTGTGTAGGAAGAGAGATAGGAACAGAAACAGTGGTATGTATTTTATGCTCATCATTCTAGCCTTGACTTGTGGCATACAACCATAACAATCTTACTCTCTTGATTTTTCTTATTATGATTTGGGATGTACCTATTAATGTGGTCTCATCCTAAATAGGACAGAAGAAAAATAAAACTCAGGCTTTCAGAATGAAATCATGACTCTCTGTCTACTGCATGACCTCCCCAAGAAGTTATATCAATATGCAGAGACAAGAAAAATTAGCCTAAGTTACTCCGGTACAGATTATCCAATATGCTTATTAAATCATTATTGGGCAAGTATAACAGAAGTTGTTTCAAAATCTGCATCACTTTGAACAAACCTTATTGAAGCCTCCACTGCATTAGCCCTAATGACTTCCAATAACGACGCTGCTCTCCCTTGAGTTAGATGTCTTTGGCCGCAGCGGATCAATAGCCATTGAGCAGTGTGATCACGCAGGCTGGCCCATTAGAATGCCGGTGGTTCTTCCACCCTGCCTCCCTCCCTCCCCTTCCCGCTCTCCAAGAGCTCATGATGGCCACCTTCTTCAGCATCTCCTCCACTGCTCGTCCTACTGATCGATAACTTTGGGACCAGCACATGTCTCACAGTCCATGAAACTAAAATTTGCCTTAAACCAAACTACTTTGGAGTTCCCTTTGACATGTGCTTGTCCAACTGCTCACACACCTTAGCCAGAGAATGCACACTATTAGACTTTGATTTATAGTCTTTGCTCCCATATTGTAATGCTGGTATATAAAATATGGTACAAAACATTGTTTCATAACAATTAATGATCACGTGTTTGAAAAAATATCCTGTTTTGGCTCCAGGCTGGTTATTTGGCTACTATCTACCAACACTGCCCAAAGCACTATCAAAATGTTTTCCATCCTACTGTTAAGTGGTTTTAGGACCCTGTGAATCTTTCTCAGATGTTCATCCATTATGTTCTGCACCAATGATTTCACTCAGATTATTTAATGAGCATCTACTTTATGTGCTCAAGTGTAGCAGGAAGATGAACATTCAATATTTCAAAGTGAACGAATCAACCAATTGTCTGAATTCCTCCAGTGCTTTCTTGTGTTTAAGTATGTTCTTAAACTAATTTTGCACTCATGGTTATACCCACAGATTCATGCCAGTTTCAACCTTGATCAAAAACACCTTTTTTCTTTTTCTTCTTTTTTTAAACAAGGATTTGAAGGGAGAGATGTTAAGTGGTCCTAGGAGTAGCTGGAGGGAAGTGGTGGGTAATGGATATGATCAAAATACATTGTATACATGTATGAAATATTCAAAGAAAAAATAGAAATATTGTTCAATTTTTGCCTTGTAAGCCATTTAGTTTAATTTCTCTTTTCATTTTATCTAAAACCTGTCTGACTCCACAAACCATCCTGTAAAAATGATAACCCATTAGGAAGCAGTGTTTCATAAAATTGATTTTTTCACAAAGCACAGAGCAATTCTAAATTTACTTTGTTTATAGGGAGAGATGAAAGGAGGCAAAACAAGAGTCAAGTGAACACTTTCACTAGAAGCATGCATGGCTAGTGCATAAGCATGCAATTAGATAAAATCAAACTCAGAAACTATTACCTTCCTCCTGCATGCTTGGTTTGAATTAGATCTCTCCCAAGCAATGGTGAGTTTCAGTTAACTGTTCTCCAAACAAGTAGAGGCTCCCAGCTCAGAAAGAAATCTGCTGTTCATCACGAGAGAGGTGGGGGCCCACTAAAACTCAGGCAGTAGATGAGAAAATTAGACTCAAATCCAACTCTGTGACCTCAGGCAGCTCTCCGAATCTCAGGCTGCATTCATTCCTCCACATATGGAGGGAAGCAGGATGTTGGCCAGGAGCCTACCCATGTGTTCCCAACTCCCCCAGGTTTGTAGGAAGCCATTTGTCTGTGGAGAGTGGAATCTCACAAAGGTCTGTGTCCTAGCACCTGGGGGACATCTCTGCCTTGCTTCCCTGCAAAAGATCTGCTTTTCAGCCTGAGCCCGGAAATCAACCAAATCTGTGCAATTCTCACGAGGGTCTCGTTTCCATACTGCCAAAATGAAATAGCCTGTTCCTACATCCTGACACAAGAGAGTTTTGGCTTAGTTCTGATTACTGAGGGCGTTAATACCCACCTGCTTTTCTGACTGTTTGGCATATTTGTAAATTACCTGCTGGATTCAAGCAGAGGAGGTAAGCCCATATAACCATATGATCCCAGCAATACTGTCTTTCACACTGAATGGAAGAGTTCGGGGGGAGGGGATTTGTGGACCACTTGTCTTTGGCCTGTGGGAAATATCTGTGCTTGGCAAGCAAAGGTAAAAAAAAAAACAAAAAAACCCAGAAATTTCTTCAATTCATGGAGAGGTCTCAGTGCATAAACAATAAGTTTGAATAGTGTTTTCAAGGGGAATAGTGCAGACCACATCCCAAATCTTTTGCTGTATTCAAGTTATTCCCTCCAGAATTCCTACTTGTGGTATCACACACAGGTTTCTCTGCCTGGTTGCCCTCCCACAGACGTTCCGCTGGTCCATCAAGGCCCTTCCATTATTTTGTGACTGTGGTGGTTTGAAAGAAAATGGCCTCCAAAGGGAATGGCACCATTAGGAGGTGTGTGGCCTTATTGGAGTTGGTGTGGTCTTGTCGGAGGAAGCATATTAATAAAAGAAAAGCTGGCTTTGAGAGCTCATATATGTTCAAGCCATGCCCAGTGAGACAGACCACTTCCTGTTGCCTGTGAATCAAGATGTAAGAACTCTCAGCTCCTCCCCTCGCACCATGTCTGCATGCTGCCTTGCTTCCAATCACGATGATAAACGGGCTGAACCGAACTGTAAGCCAAACCCAAATAAATGTTTTTTCTTTCTAAGAGTGGCTGTGGTCATGCTGTCTCTTCACAGCAATAGAAATCCTAAGTCAGTATGGCAGAAGTAGGGTACCAGGGATTGGGGTACTGCTGAGATAGACTGGACTATGCTGTTGTTTGTAGTAAGGTGGACTTTGGGAGTTTGTCTTAGGAACACAGTGAAATGCTTTGAGTGCTGCTTAATGGGCCATACTAGTAGGAGCGTGGAAGACAGTGGTGCTGAGTGTGATCTGATGAACTGTGGGGGTCTGACTCAATAGGTTTCAGAGGAGAAGAATGCTAGTATGTTGCCTAGGGATCATTCTTGTGATATTTTGGTGATGAAAGTGGTTGGTTTTTACCCTTGACTGAAAAGTTTGTTTGAGGCTAAAGTGAAGAGTTTTGGACTAACTCTGTTGGCAGAGGAAATCTCAAAACAGCCTGATATAGACGCTGTAGTGTGGTCATTAGTGTTAACTCTGATGGAGGTTTATAATGAACAGGAGCAAGCTGAGAAAATAAAAATACAAACTGTACAGATTGAGAAAGGGGTACCAGGAAGTGGAATAGAGCAAAATCCTGTGTTCAAGAAGATAAAGGGATTAAGAATTGGAATAAAGTAAGTGAGGACCTTGGGGCAATATCCCACCCAGCTAAATTCCCAACTTCGGAAAAGGAATTAATGAAAAGCTTAGAACTGGGGGGTAATGGTGCAAGCTTTTAGTCCCAACACTGGAAAGAAAGGCTAGAAAATATCCGAGTTCCAGGCCCACTTGTTCTACAAACTTCCAGGATAGCCAAACATAGGCAGTGATGGTAACAGCCAAAAAATGGTGAAGATAGAACTGAACGAGGGAGTCTTGTTCTAGATCCAGCAAACAGCAGAACTTGACAACTTCAGCCATGTGGTTCTGGCATTAGAGTCAAGCATAGAATAAAGAGGTTATGGAATCTTCCTTTTTGGCTAAGGAAAGCTGCTGAGGCCAGGCATGTGTCAGGGGTGTCCCTGGATGGAAGCCTGAGAGAGGCTATTTTAATAGTGAAGCTGTGTATTTAAAGCCCGGATTTCTCTGGAGAGCTCAAGATATTAGAGATGCCAGAGTTGTGGGACACCTGCTGAGGAAAGCTGATAATAGGGAGTGGAACCAGCCAAAGAGAAAGAAGTCTGTTGCAGTCAACAAAGACGAAGAGAGTAAAAGATCTGAAGAGTATTTTGACATCAGACACGGAGATGCAGAGTTTGGAGTTTGCCCAGCTGGTTTTTGGTTTTGTTTTGTTTGCTATGCTCCCTTTCCTATGTTTTTGGAACAGTAACATATATCCTATGCCACTATACATTGGAAGTATAATATCTGTTTTTTGATTCTGATTTTTATAGGGGATTACAGTTAAGAGATTGTATGAATCTCAGAAAGGGCTTTGAACTTTAGACTTTTAAATGAGTTTGAGACGGTGATAGACTATGAGGACTTTTGAAGTTGGACTGATGTATTTTTTGCATTGTGATATGACTACAAGCCTTTGGGGACAAGGAAGTGGAATATGGTGATATGAAAGGAAATGACCCCTAAAGGGAGTGGCACTATTAAGAGGTGTGGCCTTGGAGTCGTGACAAAGCACTGGTCAATCATGCATGGTGACTGGCTTCTGTCCCAGCATCATAAAAGAGATAAAAGAGGCAGGGGTACAAGGTGCCTAGCTTGAGCATCCTTAATTTGCAAACCTTAAGTTAAAAATCTTGAGAATTCTGAACTTTGGAGCACTGATATGAAACTGCAACGGAGCACTCTATCCCTGACTCCGTGGATGGGTCTCAGCCAAAACGCAGCGGCACTAAAAACAGCGCACAGATGACAGAGATACTTGCTGCTCCTCTTTTCACAGTAGATAAGAAATACAAACATTCCAGATGCCCTTCAACTGATGAATGGAATGAGTGGGGTACATAGATACAATTATCTATTATAAATTATTATATATTATTATTGTATTGTCTATGAATTATGTTCAGCTGTAAAGAAAAATGAAACCCTTTAACACCTCCCGCACCACCCAGCAGCCATATAATTATTCAACAAAAAGCTCAGGGCCAGGTGAGATGCCAGTGTTCGTCGAAAAGGGTCTATGTGACCTCCAAAGCAGAGACTATTGCCCTTGCTCATGGTTGCCCACCAGAATTGAACAATGAGACCCTTTTGCTGACGTCATCATACACTTTGGTCACGGGACTTGGAGAAGTCAAACTGGTATGGCCCTGGAAGTCTCCTCCCCGATGGCTAGCTCTTCTAGTATTGGAAGATACTATGTAAGCCACCAGGAGAGAAACATTTTCAACAGTCCATCCAGCTGCAAATCCTTCAAACTACAATACGGATCAGCTGGGCAAGATATGCCCAACAGTGAAATCTTGGCACTAACATATCGGGGGTATTTAAGCTCTGTCTTATTGAACTTAAGACTCCACTCGATAGAAGGAACTCAAGAATGGTAGTGTAAACCTAGCCAAGAACCCATGGTTGAAAAGGTAATAGACCATAGATGAGAACCTAGTACTACCTTCTTTTAAAATTGATCCAGCCTTCTAAATACTTATGCCCAGAGCCATGGATAAGTGAAACCCTCACCACTGAACAAAGAAACTTCTCCTGCATCAGATAGCGACTACTACAGGGATTCATAACTATTGAAAATACAGAGAACAAGTGACGGGGTGTCCACCATCAAATGCATATATTAACATCTCCTCAAACCCAAGGCTCAGGGGACATCATGACAAAGGGGGCAGAAAGATTGTAATAGCCAGAGGACTGGAAAGAGAGCTACAAAATGGTGTCTTCTGGACACGACAGAAATGTTACACTCAAAATCTTTAAATACTACGGTTTCCTGCATAAGACAACACTAGTCAACATTCCGGCATGGATAGAGGAAGGAACCACAGGGCCCCCTCTCTAGGAAGGGAGCAACAGGCTGATGGTAGGACTGGGAAGGAGACTTAGTTGTCTTCAGGGACGGACCCTGGATGGAGTGCCAATACCTAAGGGGATCAACTGTACGTTCACACATATATACACACATAAACACACACACATATATATGTGTATATCTATATATGCAACACTAATTGGATGTAGTAGAACACACATACGCATTATTAAAATAGAGGACATGAATTTGGGAGAAGGCTGCAGGGGAGGCAAGGGAGGAGTAGATACAATGAAAACGCAGTGCAGCAATGTGTGAAATTCTCAAAAGAAAGCAACCAAAGCAGTCTGTGAGGCATATATGAAAGGCAAATGAATTTCATTGGGCCCCACACTTCATCTATCTCAAGAAATATACGCATTCTACTTTTCCTGATATGTGGTTGCAGGGCCTTGGACATGGGCCATATGTAACCCTTAGACATTTATTTTAAAACAGACTCTCAAAGATTTTCTTTGATTTTTTTTCCTATTTGCTTTTTCCCTTAACATTTTTAACTTATTAAAATTGCAGCAAGGTAAGAACATGAGGCACCTTATCTTTAGGGTCAGCGTGACAACCGTTCTGCACCACGACAGAACTGAAAGTTTCTTCCTAACGCTCACTCAGTGACGACTTAACTGGTGACACCATAACGAGTTGTTTTGGTTCTGGCAAAATTTCCCACCTGCTTTGGGGGTTTCGGGCTGAGTCACTTCATATTCAGCCATGACCTGGTTTCCCAGTTGTGTTTATAGACAGTAAAGACAGTTGATTGACACATGACCATTTAGACTGGGGAGATGGACCATGACCTGCTCATCTACAATGTTTGTGAACAAAGACAGCTTGACGAGAAGGACTTTAAATGATAGATAAGTTTGTTATCTACTGGTTTGAATTTGCTTCTTTAGAAGTTCGAAAAAAAATTGTTGAATGTCTTGACATGCATCTGCAAATGGCCCCCACACTGCTTTCTCAATAACTTCTGGGCACAGCATTTCTGATTAGAGATACTCAAACTGCAATTGCTTTAAATAAATTAACCAATTAATTTTTTGATAGTCTGGATGATACCTATGCATATCAGACAAATACTTTACCACTGAGTCACACTCTCAGCTATGGTCCTTGCTATTACAAATTTATTTACTTGTTTCTCTATTTAAACTCGCTAAGTAATGGAGGATGACCTTGAACTGATACTCTTGACTCCACTTCCTGAGTGCTGGGATTGTAGACATTTATCACGGTGTTCAGTGTTGACTTTTATTTACTTACTAGCTTTATTATGAGGACATTTGTATTGTACCGTTAGCTTGATGTTTTGAGCTTCATCCATTATACACTGTATTGTGATGTCATTTATCCGCGTGACTAGAGGGCTTTTTCGAGTCCGTCATCAGTGTATGGGAAGAACTCACCTACATCTGTCGTTGCTGCAGACGCAGCCAGGAGAGATAACACCGGGGCTGAAGGAATCGCAACACTGTCCACTGTGGTTGGCTTCTTCCTGGCCATCATGGTGGATACTGAGCCCTCGCTCTTACTATGTGCTGCTATCTGGTCCACTTTTAAATGGGGACTTGGCATCCCTGAAAAACAATAAGTCAAGAACTTACTGTAGTTGATTTAAAGGAACAGCAGGGCAACCATCATAAAACCTGACCATGATTCAAGTAACTAGTCCAACTGTTTATCCTCTTTCAGCTACAAAAGAAAGGAAATTGAGAATATGTAAAAGAGAAAATTAGCCATGGCTAGTTTGAGGGTGATGTCAGGACTAAGGGCTTTCTGGAATAAATGCCTAGATTTGAGGTAGACACATATGTAATGACACAGTGTAATGTATCAGGTATCCATTAGCCTTCTGAGGATCAGGAAATACATCATTCCAGAGATTACCCTGAATGGAGTATGAAGGGTGATTGCCTCGATTCCTACCCTAGCGAGGCTCCCATCTCACTTGGCCGGGAAGATGAGACCACTGAGAAGAAACACTGAACACCCAGTTCCCGTAGGCTTGTCCATTACTCATTCTAGATGTGCTGAGAGATCCTAAAGTTACAAGATCGGCATGGAGAGATGCTTCGCCAAGCTCATGCGGAACAGTGAGGCTGAGGGAAAGTCATTCTTGGTGCTGAGAGGAGAACACGTAAAATAATTGATAGGGAGGCATGGGATCCAGATAGATAATTATCTTGGGTGTCTACAGATGGCTGAATGGATAAGGAAGATGGGGTACACTATGAATATCATTCACACATTAAAATGAATGACACTTTGGCATTTCCAATGCCTAGACTAGAAATATGATAGACTCCCATTTGTGAATGTAGAATAGTGATGGCTAGAGGCTGAGAAGAATCACGGCAGATTGAATTGAACAGCTGATTTGCAGGGTTCTGAGCGTCAGAACTTGATACAGGTCAAGTTATTAGGATGTTACAGCTCCTGAAAGCCTTTTATGGGCTATTCTGGATCCTTGTTTGTTAATTTGGATCCCATTCTCCAGTCCTGGCATTTCCAGGCTATTGCCAAGAACAAATTACTTAATGTAATTTAATCTTACTTAATAATCAAGTTCCTAGTTTTAAACTTGAGTTTTTACAGTTAACTTTCTTATCTTAAAAGGTGGGATAATGAGAGAACTTTGTAAGGTGTGTTGAGCATCCAGGTGAGTGGAGATGCTAAGTACTTGGAATGAGTTCCAGGACACACTCCATGCTTTGCAAGTTTCTACTATTATTGCTAATGTATAACTGCCTATCTGTATTATTATAGATATGGGGGTAAATAAAACCCATGACCTTCTCAGAAACAACTGAATCTGTAAGGATAGGTTCAGTTCTCTTTTCTGGTATGGGCACCTATCTACATATCTAGCTGTAAACCATGTCTAAGCCTAGAGGGTTGAGTGTACCTCATCCATGTCAAACGGCTCTCTATAAAGGCTTCCTCCATCTGTAGTCTAAGACCAACAACAACAAATTGGGTTTTGTTAGTCATTCTTGACACTGTTTTTCCCCCCATCCTAACCAGTCTGAGTGATATAGTCCCTTCCTAGAGCAAGGTTATCTTAATCACTACCGTGAGATCAGCTTTAATCACTTTGGCTTTATGACAGCTCGGTGAGGTATGACCATGACTATTACTATGTTTTCAGTTTTATGGATGAGAGGAGCACCCTTTTGGGGAGCTTAAGGAAAAGTTGAATAAAGTCCCCTTGCTCTTAGGTAGCACTGGATATCTCCAGTTGCAAAATGCTAAAGCTAAGATCATCTTAGTCCATTGGACCATACTAACACCAACCGCAGTTCACGCCCATCACAGTATGCTTTCTGCCAAGGACACAAGCCTTATTATACAACTGGACCACACAGCTGAAGGCACCTGAAGAGTGGGTCCTGCTCATGTTTTATTTTCACCCCTGCTACCCTCCTCCTACTCTCTGTTCTTGTCTCATAAACTCTTGCTTAAGATGTCATGACAAATAAAATTTCTGCGATTTTCTGATCTTACATTTCAGGGTATTTTGAGGTCAGAAAGAGACAAATGTCAAGTTCTATGGTAACAGCATTACAAGGTACATCCATCAAGATATGCAAAAATGTGTGCAGTATACATTATTAGCAAAATAAGCAGCTGTGCTTAAGATGGACTAAACACAGGACCCAGGGTAGTTACAGTCACCTGTGCGAACATCCATCTAAGTAACTAGCAGGGGTTACTCTAAGGAAGAAGGATCAGGGATTGGTGGAGTATAGAAAGTGGGGATCAGGAAGAATTCCCTTCACTTCTTAGCTTTGACTTTACTGTTCTATGTATACCATATTATATTTCATACATATGTGATACAGGAATATGTTAAGGAAAGAGAAAGGTTTCACTCTGTAGTCTAGGCTATTCTGGAACTCACTGCGTAACCTAAGCTGGCCTATTTAACTCAGGTGGCAATCCTCCTGTGTCAGTCTCCCAAAAGTTGGGATTATCGGTATGAGCCACTACTTCTAGCAATTACTAACATTTTCTAAACTACAAACATGTATTAACTTTCCTTTTCCATTGAGAAAAGAGAGTTTGAGGAGAAAAAGATCTAGAACTATCTTAGAGCATGATAGGGTAAAATGTCCAATGGGCCTTAGCTTGTGGCTGCTAACAGGTCTGTTCACAGAGACAGCAGGCAGGGAAGAAACCAAAACAAATGCCCCATTTCTGTTCGGTGCAGGACCTCAACAGGATTCCTCCCAAACACACTTTGGAACGCTAGCTAAGCTATCAGCATTCATTACACTGAACAATTGCTGCTTTGGAAAAAAAAAAAAGACTGACGAGCCATCTTTGTACCTGTGGATACAGGTTACACAGATACCTTTCTACTTAAATTATGGCGCGTTCAGGGAATGGAGGCAATAAACAGGATTAGTAGACGAATATTTAACCCTCACTCGGGAATGAACTGATATCCAGTCATCTCAGTTGTACCCATTTTCATGCAAATGTTTACAATCTAAATTAGTCTCAGGCCACATCATCTCATTAGAGTTGGTCTGATCATACCCCTGCTGGGTATACTTTGCCACTCAACTGTTTATGATACAGACTCTGTTAAATGCAATAAAATGACACCGAAAACACTTTGTCATCCCCATCATCACTGGTTAGCTTCTGTGGAAACCCTAGGCAATGGAGGAATTGTCAACTTTCGAAATCATCGTTAAGGAAAGGAAAAGGAAACTGGCCCTGATGTTTTTCTCAGTCACTTTTGGCTTTTGAAGGGATGATGGACACTCAGAAGCAGCATAGATGGGCAAGACGATCAGATAAGCTTTAAACAAAGGATATCACTCTTTCTGAGGGCAGAGGCCTGGAGAGCGTGGGGTGGGGGGAAGGTAGCTGCCCCTTGGGAAAAGACATGGTGCAGGTGGCCAATGTAAGGGTTTGTTTCCTTTCAATCTAGTGATAGCAGATGGTCCATGGTGGGGCATTTGGTTGGTTCCTTCCAGACTGGGCCTGGCTTTTCTCTCTCTGTTCATAGGAACAGGATTTTTTTTTGAGGCAGGAAATTGATTATTTTTTAAAAACAAACAAACAAAAAAAAAACCAGAGTCTTTCACAGGTCGGGTCACGGAAAGCACCCTTGTTTACATGGGAACATGAGAAAAGGCTGGGTGGTTTGCCTCTGTGATGGGTTATCATTTAAATCCAGTAGTCAGCCTGTACAGAGAACATCCTTGGTGAATGAGTTCTGATTGTTCCTGCACTTTGAGTCTTTAACATCATAGCACACTGATGTTTATATTTCTAGAGACTAATGTGATTTTAAAGTAAGAAATAATGGCAGCAATAAGTTTCTTAATCTGACATCTGCTCAAAATTAAAAGACAGAACTGAGAGAAAATTTATATTACTTAAATGAAAGTATCACAAAAACCTAGTGATCTCTATCTATAAGTTTTTCAAAATTCTTCGTAGCCATGGTAGAGTCTATCAGGGGACAGTCACTTGTTTTCAAGGGTCATTTCTCAGATCACTTATTCCTACAAACCTCTACCTGTGCACGATGTTTACATTAGGGACTTGATTTATGGATTCTTCTCCTGAGATGCAGAAGCTGACTTCCTGTTGCCTTGGTTACTCGGAGCTCAGTTCAAGGTTAAACTACTCCCAATCAAAATCACTGGCAGGCGCAGAATCCAGTGGCCAGGTTATCGACTGCCCCAGGATGCAGAAAGGTCAGGGACCAAAGCACTGTTTACTGCCTTCCGGGTGAGTCAATAGCTTCAATATTTTGATTCTCTTCCTTCTGAAGTAGAAGTAGCTGCTCAATTACCTCTCCTCCGGGTTACTCAAGGTCACAAAGGTCATGGTGGAAATCAGGGTCTTTGGTGGCTAACTTCTCAGGATCCATTTAATGAGTTTTGAGACCTTGGCAAGTAAAACTCAACCCCCTCTTAAGTAATTTGTATGTTATTCAAAGGTTAATAAAGCTAGTTATCGCTCACTTCTCATTTCTTTACAGGAAACAAGTAAATGCCCGTCATAGGATGTCTACTGTACACTCCACTTTCTAGTAGACAAGAAAGCAGAGGTTTAAAACAGGTCATGATTGGCCTCAAACCACACAGTGGCAGAGATGGCACAATCTGAATGCATCAACTTGCTGTTGGTCCTCCACATAACTCCTTTGAGATAAGGAGCCGACAGCTCATCATTGATGAATCCCACCAATTTCATTTTGGTACATTCACTGTAGAGAGCATTGTTGACTGGCAGACAGGACTTGACTCATGTAGGCTTGCTGAAATAGCTTCCTTAATTTTCAAATTGTAAAATTTGTGAACGCAGGTGCTTCTTACAGCTGATGTCTCTGCAGGGTGGGGGGGTAAAGAAAGGCCACTGCGGTGGCTGGTCCTTTCCATCACCTCCCAGCCCTCTACTTACTCTGCAGAATGCAGAGTTTGATATGAATGGGGAATTAAAATCCATTGAGTCATTAAGCAGCTTTTAATTTTGCAAAGATTTTTGATATACAATATGCTGTTTGTGGATGGTAAGAGGTGCATGGTGAGCCCTCTAATATGCAAGTGAGGAAACAGAGGCAGAGAGAACCCATGCTCACAGACCCTGCATGTGAAGGGGTGCTAAAAATCCATGTTTCAGTTCACAGCTCTTTTAATTTCTCAATATCCCATCTTTTGAATTTTAAAACTTTAACACTCATTCACTTTTTAATTTACCAGTGGACAATTAAAATTCTACTTTTTCTCTCTTATGTAGTCTGGAAATGGAGTTTACTCATGGACAGCAAAGGGGAACAATGCAGTGACAGAAAGCCTTAAGCTCTATGAAAACATATTTGCATGTGTGTGTGTGCCAAATTCAGTAAGTTTTATCTTATTTATTTAAAAATATTTTCTGATTGCTATTGTATGTGTGCATGTGTGTGTGTGTGTCTATGTGTGTGCCTGTACATGCCACAGCACACATGAAGACATCAGGGAACAACTTTATGGGGTCAATTCTATCTTTCCATTTTTTACATGGGTTGTGGTGAGCAAACTCCAGATGCGAGATATGCATGGCAAATACTGTACCTGTGGAGCCATCGCTCTGACCCCAAAGCTTTATCTAATTCTGCATCATGTTAATCATTAACTCACAAGTACTTAGCAAATATCCGTCTTGCTAGAAATATAGCACTGATGAAAATGAAGTTGCCATTTCCTAAGAGTTATGTTCTAATGACTTCTGTAGGGCAAAGGGTAGCCATTAGTTTTCATGAGGGCAAGGAATAAAGGGCTTGTGGGTATTGGCTGTCCTGAAGCAGCATTTCTACTGTTCGCATGACGTCATTAGAAAGGACGCGTCCTATCCCAATGGACAGAACTTTATGGATCCTGAAGTTTGTAAAGAGAGACCTTTGGGAATTAGAAGAAGGCATGGCTCTTGAGTACATATGCTTTGGGGCCGCAGGTCTTGAGGAGAGGAACATACACTGGCTTTCGGGCAAGGTGTCCATGGACACCTGACAACCTGTTCAAAGGGTATGAGCTTGCCATCACTAATTTTGTGTCAGATAAGTTTATTTCATTTTAGGCAAGGTCACATTTAAGCATAATATTGTTTGGCAGGCCTAGAATCAATTACGTGAAGCCAGCAATTACTGCAGGGGTAACTACCAGAAATTGCCAGTTGGGGTATTTGTGTCTTACAGCAGTAGGTTAGCCAAGGAGAATAAGATAAAACAATCAAACAAAACAAAACTGATAAGCCTGACAGGATAGGTGGCCAGGTGGGTCTAGCCTGAATCAGAAGGCAAAGAAAACCTAGGTTGTCTCTGAGAGGCGGCTCTTCTACTCTGTTTACTAATAATATTCAGCTCCTGACAAGCCAGGGTGGGCCAGACACCATTAGGTTCTGTGACTTCAACTTTCCTTGAGTGGGACTGCCTGTTTACTTGAGAAGAAATACACATACTTAAAGGTCTTGAAATGTAGGTAGAATTCAGTAACTGGAAGTGGGGAAAAAGCCAGATAGAATAAGAAAATGATATGAACAAAAGCAAAACCATAATTCTTTCTGTCACTGAGAGAGGTTTTCGCACAAGCTATGTATAAAATAAATGCAGGCTGCAGAGAAAACGTCGGTGCACATCTGTAGTCAGGTAGACGTAGCGTTTCTTCTCCAGTCTGCTCGCTCACTGTGCAAACTTCTTCCATAGGACCTAGGCCTTGATCTGTAATTTTTTCTTTATTTCTCTGTCAAATTCTTCTAGGTGTCTACAAAATGCTAACTGTCAGAAATCATACCTTCCTTTTGGCTCCTCACAACTTTGCTTGACAGATATGAGCTACTTAAAAAGATTTGTTGAAGATGGGATAAATACAATCCACACACCCATCTTTCGAGGCTCAGACCTTTGTAAAGTCGCTCTCACTATTTAGGACACAAATTCTCAATATCTAAAATTAATTGTCTGGTGCAATGTAGAAGGGAAAATATAATTTTCAGAGTTGCACTTCATAGCATTCATTGCTAGCCGTGTGACTTGCAGGGAGTCTTGTCAGCTGGGTGCCTCTGTTTCCTTGGCAGTTAAATGAGGATCATCGTGAGAACTAAGCGGGTTTTATACTGGGATCTGGGAAGTCATCCCCTGTCTTTCCTACACAATCATCTGTATCCAGATTCCTAGAGCCTGTGTATACTTTCTGCAACAATGCAAAGGAGGGTTGAGGAAGAAGACAGTTAACATTGACGCCTCTCACCAGCTGACCCTAAAAGGGGAAAATATATGTCGTTATCCAAATGCCCACAACGTAATCACAAGAGAGCAATATGGTATAGAACGGGGAAGAACAGAAAAAAGGAATATATGTGATAATGGGATTGGGGTAGAAGCTTCGCCAGTGGCTTTTAATACACAAGGAAGGAGGTCCCAGGCTCACAGGCTAAGGAATACAGACGTCTTGACAGAAAGAAGCGGGAAATCAAAGAAATCACTCCAGTATTGCTTCCAGGAAATAATCTACCCGTGAGTTTAGCTCTGCGACACCCACTCTGAACTTCCAATCATGTAGTGTGAAATATTTGCCTTATTTAAATCACTAAGTTTGTAGGAGTTTGCTGCAATAATGAGGGAAAACTAACAATAGTGCAAAAAGAAATCCTTATTACAGTGCCTCACCGTCCTAAGAACTCATTATGTCCAACCATTATTTCCTGGCAGCATTGCCCTCTTAGTGCCCAGGCTCTCTCGTGTAAAAGTTACTCCTCATGTTTAAGGTATGTTTGGGTGCTGCACAGTTTCAATTCCCTAGGATGCATTGACTTCAGGCTTTTAAAAATGTATTTCCCGCATGAAACTGACACAAATAAATTACTCAGTGATTATGGATAGGCGATAAAGCGCGCTAGAGGTGCCTGTTGATTAGATGAGGCATAAGGAGGCTGGAATTATGAGCCGGTGGCTCTGCCCCACACTTGCTGGAGGAAGTTGGGTAAATGTCACCAAGGCTTCTGCTCCTCTTTCTTCTGGCCAGAATCCACTCTAGTCCCTTGTTCTGGTTCTAAGCTCTCAAACGTCAGAGAAACTTCAAAACAGTATGATTTGTTCTTACCTTTCTTGTTTTAGAAGGGCATAAATGGGCTGGCAGGGAAACCGTCTGCATCTGTAGTAATTGTAGACAGACTTACATTACAGTGTCTTTTACTTTATGTAATGCCTTACAATGATTCAGAATTGGTCTCTCTTGACCTTGCAGTGAAAAGGTTTTACCACTGTGAATGCCCAGTGACATCATCCAGAAGCCCAGTCTACTCCCAAAACTGCAAGGAAGAGACATTCCAAGTCACAAGACTTTGGGACCATTCTAACCTCAGACGTCAGGTATTTTTTAAAAGAATAACATATAAACAGAGAACAAATTTTGCATCCTGATCAAGATTCATAGAAACTTTTAGGTTCTGGTGTAAATCCTTGTCTTAATTAGCTCACGCGCGCGCACACACACACACATACCCCCCACAAAAGGATAAAGGGCAGATAAAACCAATGTAATGCTGATGTAATTTCATCCATGTTTTAAAAAATGCAGACAATAGGGTGGCCTGTTCTATGGAAAATATAATAAGGGGATTTACAAAAGGTAATAACAAGGGAGGAACAAATCCACACATGTAATTAAAACCAATTTAATAGTACAATGCTTCCAGTATACTCTTTCTATCCTTGGAGAGCAGGTCAGTTACAAAATTCCTACTGAAATGTGCATAAAGTTAGCCATAGGCTGGGAGGAATACATAAGGGCCTCAGCAAAGTAAGGCTAAGTGGCTTCTTTTGGATGGAAATCAGCTAGGCCCTACCCCACTGAGAGAAAGCAATTTGTTTTACCCAGTGCTACACACTACCAAACCAAACACAATTGTCCTCTGATTGTAACAAAATAGCCTCACATCATCTCAGTCCAGCATGGTGGCGATGAATTTTTTTAAACTTCACAGAACAAG
>LOJH01003110.1:0-10755 GCA_001685095.1 Ellobius talpinus | reverse complement strand
AGGGAGAGAGAGAGAGAGAGGGAGAGGGAGACTGACTCTGACTTCTATGCCTTTCTGTCTTTAATTCCAGACCTGAAAGATGGAATTCTGCTGTGAATTTTTGGAATACTTGGTTTGGGCCTGCGTTTTGTCAGTGTGGCTATATAGAAGAGAGGAAGAGATGGAGGGGTAAGGAGCCGGGAGGCTGGACCATGTAGAAAGGAATTTGCTTTTTTTTTTAACCCCTTTTCTTCAGAAAGGGAACAATGTATAAAAGAAGAGGTTTTCGACTGTGTGGCTTCTGAGGTGATTTTTAGACAAGTTACTGATTTTATTAAACTTTTGATAAGGGAGATTTAGATAATGCACAGCATCTGAAGATGAAAGAAGGGGCTTCCTGCTAATGCTGGTCTCCATTCGGTACCTTGGCTTCACCACGAATTTCCTTCCCAAAGATTACCCATGAGTGCAGGTAGCACGGTGCAAAAAGCTCGGACTTCGAGGACTAAGGTCCCTTTAGCTGTTCCCCAGTGTACCATCTTCCCCAGTGTACATCTTCCCAGTGTGCCTGCTAAGCTTCAATTTCCTAACTGCAAAGAGAGGATAGAAATAGCATTTAGCAAGGCTTGAATTAGAATGCATCTGTAATGTCCAGAACATGGGATGCCGGAGATGGGAGGTTTAGGTTTTTTTTCTGTTGTAATGTCCTTGGAAAATAGCAGTATCAACAGTCATAGAGTGGGGAAATGTCATCAAAGTACATATTCCCTGAACTTTCCTCAAAGAGTCCCTTCTACAACAACAAACTCTAAACTCAGTGGAGATAGCCAGCTCCCTGCCTTCTCTGGCAGCCCACCCTATGTGCACAGCTGTCCTTGTGAGTAGCGCTCTCTCTGTGCACCTTTAGTGGGCTCCCTCTACATCCCACTTTCAGAGAATACTGACATTTTACCATCAGCGCCAAGGCAACTAGACTTCACGCCTTTATTTCATAGCCAGTACCAGCAGAATGAATTTTCAGTGGGGAGCTGAACAACCCTCATGCACAGTACTTCACCTTCCAGCCTGGGAAGACAATAGCTTGGGGGTGCTGCCAACTCAAGAGAGTTCTGTTTAACAAGAGGAGGGTTGAAAGTGTAAGCCACACTGATCCCAGACCACACTGTGGTGCTTCAGCAGATCAAGGGCTGAGTGCAGGAGTGGGTATGGAGGTTTCCTGCAAATGGACTTAGGGTGGCTGGGTCAGCAGATGCTCACACACCAAGGAAACACTCGATGGGCGGAGCAGCCAGTCAGGCCAGCTGCTGCACCTTCCACTGTGCTGGGGTTACCTACTGCATTTACATCAGTCTCAATGGAAATCATGTTTTCTTTCCAGATGTGTGTGCGTGCATGCGTGTGTGCGAGCATGTGTGTGTGTGTGTGTGCATTCCTTGTTGAGTACTGATTTAGTCACATACAATGTTGACAATTTTTGAAACTGTTTAAAGTCTTAGTTATGTTCCTTTACAACTTCTGTGCTGCTTTTTGTTTGTTTTCTTTCTCCAAGGAGAAAATTATAGTATGAAAACCGGTAGAATTCTGAGAGGTTTCTTTATCAAGCCTAAAATGTATGTGTATGTGTGTTTATATTTTTTTTTTCAAGACAAGGTCTCACTGTGAATCCCTGGCTGGTTTGGAAGTGGCTAAATGGTTTATAGACCAAGCCAGCCCAGAACTAATAGATATCTGCCTCCCAAGTGAGTCCTGGGATTAAAGATATGATCTACCATGCTCAACAAAGTATTTCCTTTCAAACAAAATTTAGATACATTTATGAACTGATTTGGTGGGAGGGAGGGCACTTGCTAGTGCTAACTGGGGTCTCTAGCTCTAATTTCTATCCCACTGTGCCCTGTTTTCCGACAAGAGTGTACACAGACGGCTTTAGGGAAATATGTGGATTCCCAGGGTCCTAGAACATCACTGTGCACCCTACTTTGCTTGGGACTGGTTCTCACTCCTGGTTTTTGTCTTATCCTTGTGACTTATGCCTCTGGGTGGTTACTTGATGGTCACATAATTATGTCTTGTCTGTCTAACTCCGAAGGACTATATGGGTCCTCCATTACCAAGACCAACCTCCCATTCCATTCTTTCCTGGGAAAGGTGTTTAGACTCAGAAGCTCTTTGTAAGCATCACCATGCCAAACCAGTCTCTTCACCTCTTGTTTAGTTGTCTTTTGTGACCATCTGATGGTCTCCATACCAGCTTGGAATGCAGAGTGCAGTGCCACTAATGGAAGAAAGCCACGCAAACAGATCAGTTACATAATTTAACGTTGCATGTGGAAGCAACAATGACAGCACTAATCTCTGGCTAGAAGGAGAAAGACTAACAGGCTTTTTGTGTTAACTCATTCTGCTCTTGGTTAAACATCTTAACTTAACTCCTTAATTTCACGATTAGCCCTGAGTTCTTTTAAACTGTAAACTACCAGTGGCGGGGGCATAACTATTATCTTACTAGTTTTATTGCCACTTACCCAGCATGACATCATGCAGAATTATGTTTTAAAAATATTGTGAATACACAGACCAATAGTATCAATCAGTATAAAATGGATTATCCAGGTCAGTCAATTTCAGCACTGTAGACTCACTGGCATCTATTATTTTCTCCTTTAAAATGGATGATAAGTTATGAAGGGTCACTGTAAGTTGGTCCCCAGATTGCTTTAACCCATTGTCCCTCTGTAGAAAAAGCTCCAAGTTAAATATGCATTAACATTCGGTAAAATCATGCCAGTTAAATAGATACACTCTGCACACATCCTGAGGTTCTTTTCAGATTTCATTTAGCAGATAATTTTAAGATTTCAGGCTTCTCACTTTCCCCATCTCTCTCATACTGCATAATATAAATATTAAGATCTGTATAAGAATAATTTTAAAAAATTTGCACTTCAGAATGCCATTCTTATATTGGCTTTTGGATTCTTTCTAAGATGCTTAATTTGCAATGAACTAGGATCTCTCTCTCTCTCTCTCTGTGTGTGTGTGTGTGTATGTGTTCTCTCATGCACCTTTCAGATAGTGTAGTGATTTGGTCATGTATGTTTTTGTATATTCAGCCTAGGTCAGTTCCTATGAGTCTAAAAAGGCATATTGCAGGAAGATTACTGATTATTGAGAGCTGCCTATTACCCATAAGATTATTATCAGCCTACTTAGAACTGTGTACGCACAGGATTCACAGAGATAAACAGAGTTAAATAAAGAACAGCAACCAGAAAAAAGGCAAGGACTTTGGGAGCTTGAATAGTGGAAAGGGGTTTGCAGAAGAATGGGGCCCACATTGCAGCTAGAAGGATGTTTAGGATTAGTAGCTGCTTGCTGGATGGGGATCAGGGGATTCTACCTCCAAATATATAAGGCTCACTGTGTCAACTCAAAGTGTTAGCAGCATGGATTCATCTGGCTGTTTGGAAAGCCTTTGCTGTGTCTTTCCTTGCTCATCAAGCCATCAAACGTGACAAGTCAGAAGGGGAGAACAACACATGCTTTCTATTAGAGCTATTTCAGAATTATGTCTCTTAAACCATCAACATCTAGAGCTCCGATACTACAGGTGGGTATGTGGTAAAGCAACACTCTTGTAGCTTTACTTCTTTGTTTCCAATTTACCCTAGCAACATCACGGTGGCTGAACTTCAGATTGTGAAGCAGCCCAGAAGAGAGGCCAAAAGGCTTGCTGGTGGGTGAGCACATTCTCTAGCATTTCCCACAGAGGCCCCAAGAGCTTTCTACTGATTCCACTGTCATTCAGAACAGTGCTAGAAGCTGTGAATACAGTCAATATGTCTACTGAGTGGTGCATATGTTTGACTAGAAACAGGCACATGGATTTATGTGTAGACAATTGCATTCTGTGCAGGGCAAGTGAGTTCTCTAGGGTCTTTGAGGCTCACTCAACCCTGAAGAGAAAAATTCCTTAAGCAGCCAAAGGTAGAAAAAAAGTGGCCCAGTAGTCACGGATGGGAAAAGCTCCTTAAGAGGGAGAAGTAAGAAACTGGGCTAACATGTGCTACCACCTGGAACAGCTGGAAACGCCATAGTCCAGGGGTGAGCCAGCCTTCGGTGTCTCCTCTCTGCTCCAGTCACCACTCTCTTCTGACCGCGTGACTCGTGGGACACTGGTCTGGCTTTTGACAGGCCCCAAAGAGCTGTAAGGATTGCCATCTCGCTCCCCTTTAACTAGTGCAGGAACTGCTAAACAGCCTCTTACTGCCTTTTTGAGTGTGGTGCTAATTAACATGATCCAAGTTACAATATGTGCTAAAGATTCCAGTTTTGTTACTTATTTAATGAGCTTTGTGGGATTTGAACATGAGGCCCAAAGTAGCAGGGGAAACCTCATAATTAGTTTCAATTATAAGAAGTTCCTGTGCATTAAGACTACATGATGAACTGCGAAGGGAAAGACCTACCAACCAGATACAAATCACTAATTTTGTTTCATTTATTATTATACTTATTTTCTTCCTAATTAGTACTGATTGGCTTATGATCCTAATTAATGCAAAGGAATTTGGAATGGTATACAATGGTATGGCTCAGAAGATGCCAGCATGTACAACTGCTAAATTATTGCTAATTGTTATTTACATGGGGCCTGGAAGACTAAGTAATGTAATAGCTAATTAGCATTAAAGATATGGTATCCATCTCCAATTTCCACCAATGAGATAGAGATCAAATCCTCGTTAGTATAAAAAAAATCCAACCTTTAGCTCCTGAGAGTTGCTTTATTGTATAGTGACCTTGACCTAAAGAAAACAGTCCACTATTGTCTTCAACTGCATCTTGCCAGGGCTTGGCTAGAACTTTGCATACAAGTTACACAGGAGCTCTCAGCATTATGCTGGCAGTGGGCTGCAGTACTTAAGGATTAAAGTTGGGAGCCAACTGGCAAACAGGCCAAGCATAAGGCGTGGGGTTCTTCCAGTGCTGGCAGGTGTGTGCTTTCCTGAGAGCGGGCCCCTGAGATGGCAGGTTTCTGACAATGACTAAGCCCATCCTGAAATCTTGCTGTCCATGAGGGACCTTTCTAGATGCCTAACGCTAACAGTTCTAAAGAGCCACGACCAGTCACCAGCACAGGTGCAAATGCTGCTTGATCAAAGGGTGTGTGAATCTGAAAGCCCAGAATCAATGACCCCAGAACAAGGGGATTTAAATGTCAACTTTCCAAAGGTTCTGGGCTGCTCCGAGTGTACCCCTTTGCAATGATGAACGTTGCTGTGGCAAAATATGCAAGAAGACATTTGAAGGGTAAGAGGAGCTGACCCTGATCGTGCAGGGGTTTCAGCCCAAGGTAGAATATGACAGAGCACAGGAATTCCTTTCAGAGAAGGCACATCCTCCTTTTCCTCCTTTATTCTACCTGGGCCTCTAGCCTAGAGGATTGTGACACTCACATCTAAGGCATCTTCCTCTTTCAGTTAACCATTTCTGGAGACATACAGATACTCTCAGAAGGACATGTCACTAATAGTGTAGATACTTCTCAGTCTAATACTTCTCGGTCTAATCAAGGGGACAGCTGCCTATCACACTGGTAACCTGACCCCACTGAACGGTGGACATTCATGGGGGATATTCAGGGATGCAACTTCAGTTGAGACAAGGCCTGCATCTCTTCTCACTGCTGTTGTACTGGAGTCACTGCTGCATTCTCCCTTGCTTCCCCGACTTCGCCCGTCTCTACTCATCTCCCCTTTCCTTCTCGCCTTTGCTTCTGTCTTAATCCAATTCCCCGTGGAAAGGAGAGGTAGGTGATTGGAGTATTAGCCAGAAGACCAGTCAGTCTCAGAGGATGCTACAAGGGTCTTGTCATCTGTCAGGGCATGAGGCTCTCTGTTATAAAGAGGAAAAGCCGCATCTGTCACCTTGTCCCTTCCCTGGAGCAGGTCAAATGGGCAAACATGTGAAAGCCCCGTGGAAATGACACAGTCAGAAATAAACAGAAAGGAGCCTCAGAGTCAGTTCAGTCACACCACTGTCAATGAGCAGAGCTTTGTAATGGCTCAGTCTCCCTTGGCTGCCTGAAGACACAGAAATGACTTTGAAACTTTTTCCTCTACCTCTCTCTCCCTCCTTTTTTTTGTCTTTGTGTGCACGTATGTGTGTGTGAGTGTGTATGAGTATATATATGAGCGTGTATGTGTGTGAGGAGTGTGTGTATGTGAATGTGTATAAGTGTATATATGAGTGTGTGTGTGTATATATGAGTGTGTATGTGGGTGTATATATGAGTGTGTATGTGAGTGTGTGTATGCGGGTGTATATATGAGTGTGTATTGAGTGTGTAAGTGTGTATGTGGGTGTATATATGAGTGTGTATGTGTGTATATGTGGGTGTATATATGAGTGTGTATGTGTGTGGGTGTGTAGGTGTGTGAGTGTGTATGTGAGGAGTGTGTGAGTGTATGTGTGAGTGTACATATGAGTGTGTATGTGAGTGTGTATGTGTGTGAGTGTGTATGTGAGTGTGTGTGAGTCTGTATGTGTGTGTGTGAGTGTGTATGTGAGTGGATATATGAGTGTGTATGTGTGTGAGTATGTATGTGAATGTGTGTGAGTGTGTATGTGAGTGGATATATGAGTGTGTATGTGTGTGTGAGTGTGTATGTGAATGTGTGTGTGCAAGTGTGTATGTGAGTGTATCTATGAGTGTGTACGTGAGTGTATCTATGAGTGTGTATGTGAGTGTGTGTGAGAAGTGGGCACCACTTAAAGGCAGCTTTCTCTTAAAGAAACCAAGTAGAAAAGACAGCTTCCCCGGACTCCTGAGCTCTACAAGGCAAGTTTCTCTTCCACAATTCAGAGCACTCTGCCCACCGAGGACCCATGTGCCCACACACACAGTTCAGAGCACCCAGCCCACTGAGGACCCATGTGCCCACACAAGGCCGACAACACCCAGCTGAAATTTCTGTAACCCTCTAACATTCTTTGGAGAATACTTTCTATGCTTAACTTTGTCCAAAACAAACACTACTCCTGGCCATTAGGATTTATTTAAACATGCCATTCTTTGTAGCCTAATAAGCACCTGGTATTTTTAGAAAGAGTGGGCAACAAGGGCTCAGCAAAAGTGGCCACTTGGTGTTTGATAGGACGCAAGTCCCAGGAGAAGCCTGGTGCAGTTTTCTACTATGGGCCTATTGAACTTTGACCTCTTCAGTAGATAAAAGGTATTTCTTAAGATGCCTGTTCAGGTCATTTGGCAAAGTTATGTGTAACGAGCATACACAAACTCTAAAGCAGAGTGGGTAAATGTTTTCCAAATTTCTGGGAAACTGATTTGACATTCATAGGAGACTCATGACTTAACAGTTTTCAAAATAAACAAATTAGCTACATCCAGGAAACTTAGGTCTATGTGTTTTAAAATTATAAACTATACTAATAAAGCAATAGATATATAGCAAGTGGGTATTCAATACAGGCATGCAAAATTTAAAGTAGCCTATATTAGATGCATAATTGCACTTATTGTGTATCCGCCTGTACATTTAAAGAATGTATTCTTCATATATTTGTATTTATAAAGTGAACATACTTACATTTATAAAATGTAAATAGCCAAGTCCTTTATCCACTCTCATCGGCTTAAGACGAAGGCTGTTTTCAAGTCCTCCAGCACTCCCGTGTGTGTCAGTCTTACTTTTACTAGGTGCTGTGGGTAAAACCGAGAAAGTTCCCCATTCATGTAGTGGAGCTGTGTTCTCACACCAGAGCTTAAAGGGCAGCCTTGTGTGTCCACAGCTTCTTGGCTGTACAATGGGAAACCACGCAGAGAGACTATACAAATGCTGCTGTTTCTTATGTCACATCATCTAAGCGAGGTGTCACTTAAATGCAGGGTGATAAGCTGAGACATCCCTTGTTAGAAAATGAGGTCGCCGTCATTGGAATGTACATAACACCAATATGGCTAGAGAGTGAATGTCTAGGAGATATCACTTTTATGGTGTTACCACCACCTATATTGTCTATGCTGGATCAAACAGCATTATATGATGCACAAATTAATATATCCATTTCTAAACTATTTGTTTCCAAGTTCTAAAATTTTATGGAAATAAAGTTACATTTTTTGCTTGTCCAACATCCTGCTTCTACAATTCATTTAGGCTGACATGTGTAGATACTGTTCATTCATTGTTTTGGCTAATAGTCCTCCTTCTTATGAATAACCTATCATTTATCCATCCATTTCGCTGCAAACAAACCCTCAAATATGTAGTTATCACAAAAATATATTCACTGTTAACTCTGATATTTATCTTTGACATGTATGTTCTTTTACTCAGAGGTAGGTAGCTAACCATGGAACTTCTGGATAAGATATAGACACCTCAGTTACATCTTCAGTTTTGCTAACATAATGTCAAAATGTTTTGTAGAATGGCAAACTGATAACTTCACTAGCAGAATTCTTTGTGTTCACGTATGTGAGTGTGTATATCACGGTCTATACTTGTAGAGCTCAGAATACAACTTGCAGGATTTGGTTTTATTCAACAACCTTATTTTCCCCCCACAATCTTATTACTTTCCACCTTCCTAAACCTTTACTATATTTTAGTTGTTGGAGATCTGGTGAACATGCCTTTATTTTGCATCCACCTGATGATGAATGATTCTGGACATTTTCCTTGGTGCTTCTGATGGGCAATGAGCCTCATAGCTTTTGTTAGATTGTTCTCTAACAGTCGGGTTGCTTATCTCTTATTCCCTGTTAGATTAAAGGATGATTTTATTCTGACTTTCGTTGGTTATATGACACACTCAACAAGTTATTTTTGTCTTGTTCAAGTCTTTTGATAAATATTTTCCATGGAGATGCTAATATTTATTAATATTTGCAGCTTGTATTTTTGGCCAAGTTGTTTCCTTAGTCTCTGGCCTGATAGTTGTACAATTTCTAAAAGTTCACTTGCACCTAACACATTTAATTTTACAATTCACCCAAAAGAGATTACAATAGCTTGTAAAAGCCTTTCATCTTTTCTTTTTTCTTAAGGGAAAGCTAGTTATTCATTTATCTTTCATATTGGTGTCTTTTATGAATTTTAGATTTATGCTATGGAGTTATAAAAACTCTGCCTTTAGAAGCTATGCCTGGAATTCTGCTGAATCCTTAAATCAATTTGGCAAAAAAGATACCTTTATTTGCCTGATTTTCTCTATGCATCAATACATATTTTACTTTTTAATATACTTCAGTAAGTGTCATTTTAAAAATGAAATCTTATTTATGTTTAGTCAGGTGTATTTCTAGCTAGTAGATTTTTTGTTATTATCAACATACATTTCGTGTTATGCCAATAAATAGCGATGTTTATCAAAGGGCTTCCTTCCTTATTTCATAACTGTCATTCTTGCTCTACTTTTCTTACCTTTGATAGGCTGTGCATTTTTCCTGGATTTCAGTAAATCATATCACAAGCAAATAGTGCTGTTATTTCTATTTCCCAAAGCTATAATTTATATCTTTCACTGTCTTACCTTGCTAGCTGAAATCCATCCTGCATCACTGAGTAGCTGTGAAGATATGGGCATCTTTTTCTTGTTGCTGACATTAAATGGGAGGCTTCTAATGCTTCACTGCTAAGTACGGTGCCACTGTATAATTTTTTCTTGATATTCCCTATCAGAATGAGATTTCTTTCTAGTCTTAGTTTATTGAAATCTGTTATCACAAATCAATATTGTCTGTTAGCAAATGGCTTCCTCATCAATCCATACATTTACTTGACTTTTCCCTTTCTTCTCTTAATATAGGGAATTATCTTAATATTAAAGAGTGTAAGTAATAGTATATTTAATATTATATAAAATTATATTCCTTGATTAAATAAGACCTGTTAGAATGTATTATATTTTTCTATTTATTTATTTTTTATTATAATGTATTATCTTTTTAATATAATTCTTTATTGGGTTTTCTATTATTTTGTTTGGAAATTTTATATTTATGTCTATGGATAAAACTGGTCAATTTTCAGAGACCTGCAGTAGAGCACTAGACTGAGCTCCCAAAGTCCAGTTGAAGAATGGGAGGAGTGAGACTATAAGCAAAGAAATTAAGACCTTGATGGGTTCACCCAATGAAACAGTTTACCTGAGCTAATGGGAGCTCACCAGCTCCAGCCGGACAGGGAAGGAACCAGCAGATGACCAAACTAGTCCCTCTGAATGTGGCTGACAGTTGCATGGCTGGGGCGACTGAGGGACCACTGGTAGTGGCACCAGGATTTATCCCTACTGCTTGCACAGGCTTTTGGGAACCCATTCTCTTTGGATGGTGAGACTAGTTACAGTAGGGAAGGTCTTGGGTCTTCCCCAAAGCAATATACCTTACCCCCTCTGAGGTGTGGATGCTGGTCTGGGGTAAGGTGGAGGGAATGAGAGGAGGGGAGGGAGTGGGAACTGGGATTGTTATGTAAAATGAAAACAGATAGGTTTTTTTTCAAAAATAAAATAAAAGTGAAAAAAAAACCTGGCCTATTTTTAAGGCAAAAGTCACTTGTGACTATTTTCGCTGATACTGATACAATCGCATAATATTGATACATATAAGCTTTTCATTCCTATTTGATATAGTTATTTCTATATTCTGTGCTCATGAATTTGAAGATCTAAAAAAGACTTTTAAAAACCTTTTTATGTACACTTGGGAGGTAGAGGCAGGCAGATCTCTGTGAGTTCCAGGCCAGCCTGGTC
>LOJH01003109.1:7852-21714 GCA_001685095.1 Ellobius talpinus | reverse complement strand
CACGCACGCACGCACGCACGCACGCATGCACAGTTTCAATTGAGGTTCTCTTTTGAAACACTGCTTGTAATATGGGTCTCCTGGTAAATACTTTCAGTTTTTACACGTCTGGAAGAATTTTTTTTTGTTTAATTTACTTTCTAATTTTATTTTGAGACACGGTCTCCTGTACGTGGCTAACCTGAAATTTGCTATATAAATCAAGCTGTGCTGAAAAGCACTACCTTTCTGTCTCCCCGACTGAATGCTAAGATTACAGGCATGCTTGCTTCACTGGATTCCCCACTCCTCCTTACTATACAGCTCAGGTTGGCTTCCAACTTGCTATGCAGTTCATGTTGGCATTGAACTTTCCTCTCTTCCTCTTCTTCTAAGACAGAGTCTCAACCATGTAGCCCTGCCTGGCCTGGCACTTGCTACATAGACCAGACTGGCCTTAAGCACACTGAGGTCTGCCTGCCACCATCTCTTGGGTACTGCTATTGAAGACACTGCTGCTAATATTACTTTTTCACCTTCCTCCTCCTCTCTATCCCCCTTCTCCTTTTCTCACTCCCCTCCAATGTCCCCTCTGTCACCACTAGAGAGCGACCCCAAGTCTCACACACTCTAGGTAAACTTTCTAAGCTTGCTCCAAGCCATTGTCTGCTCATTCTTCTTTGATGGTGTTTTGCTTCATCCTCTTTGGTTTCTTGCTTTTACCGTTTCCTCTGAGTC
Organism: Ellobius talpinus; assembly: GCA_001685095.1. Lineage (NCBI taxonomy): Eukaryota > Metazoa > Chordata > Mammalia > Rodentia > Cricetidae > Ellobius > Ellobius talpinus. The sequence continues at coordinate 20,997 of LOJH01003109.1, read as the reverse complement.
TATAATACTTATTTTGGTTTCCTTGTACTTTTCATGCCTACTTTTGACCAATTTGCTTATTGCATACCTCAATATAATTGTTAAAATGCTTCCTGTATATGAGTCCCTGATACTATTATATCAACATGCTTATAATTTCCACCAAATCAGAATACGTTCAGCACATATATGTACACACACATACATATATGTACACACATGCATGCACACACACACACTTTTGGTCACTGATGACTTTTACATCTTTTCTCTTCCCCTGTATTTCAACTTGGAGGGTGTCTCTCGACAGACAGAGCCTTTGTGAAGCGAGGCAAATGCTGTACTGCTTGCTGAATCCCACCTGGTACCATGCTCTGAATATGAATCACAGTTGTTCTGACTGTCCTGCCATCTTTGTCCACGGATTTGTTCCCGTCCTTCTTCTTCTGCCCATTACTGAGTCAGTTTTCCTGCTTCTGGTGTCTGATCATCTTTAATTAGCTGCCAGACACTGGGAATTTTACCTTTTTAGGTGCTGGATGTTTTCCTTGCTCTGCACATCCTTGGTGGCTGTCCTGTTAAGCAGTTTCTTAGGAAAGCAGTTTGATCCCCACTGCAATTGCTTTCGGCATTTCTTAGGCAGGTCTGACGCATTGCTCAAACTCTGGTTAATTATTCCCATTTCCTGAAGCGTGGTCCTTCTGTAACTAATGTCTGAATGGCCAGGCTAGTCATTGGGAATATCTGCTCAATACTCAGCTGAAGTATGTGGCAACCTCCAAAAGACTCTAGTGTTCTGACTCTCTCTCTTTCTCTCTCTGGTTATTTTGAGACAGGGTTTCTCCCTGTAGCCCTGGCTGTCCCAGAACTCTCTTCGTAGACCAGGCTGGTCTCGAACTCATAGAGATCCATCTGCCTCTGCCTCCCAGGTGTTGGGATTTAAGGCACGTACCACCACTGCCCAGCTGCCTTCTGATTCTTGTTAGATGTTTCTTTCCTAGCCTGCTAACTTGGGGAGTGTAGCTGCTTTGGATTCAGTGACCTTAGCAGCCTCCTCTTAACCCAGGGAGACTACCTGGGTTTCCCTAGAAAGGCAGTTAAAGCTGAATCTGAGCATCAAAGAACTCTCTCCGTTTGTGTCTCATGGACCACTGACTCTCACTTCCTCACGTCCAGTGTTGTCTCATAGAGGGTGCTCCAGTTCTGGGCAGCATCGTTGTAAAGGGGGCATGTCTAATCCCTGTGACTTGGCCAGAAGCAGCGTACATCATAAACAGATTGTCATCTACTGTCATTCTATCAGCCTGGGAATCTCATCAACACCTCAGGGTGAAGGTTTTCTGCCTCCCAAACGTCAGAGGCTCTGGTACTCGTCTGTAACTCTTCCACCTTGAAGCTTCCACAGTCTTCATCTGAGTGGAAATTCCATCTAAATTAGGTGTGAGTGGAGAAGACACACGTATAGTTCCTTCCTGTTCATTATTGTCACCCCAGGTGACTGCCTTCGGGATGTTTCCTGTTTTCAGACTTAGATCCGAGGAGCTCACTGTCAGTGTGGACTGTGGTCCCTGAGGCCTAAGTACCCTCATGAGGAATGTCTCACTAGGTCAGGGGGTAGAAAAGCCCTTGGGAAGATCTACTTCTGTCCTACCTAAGTTTCAGATGTGCTCATCATTCTAGGACTCTTGCTGTCTTGTCCCATTTGGGTCACCAGCCCATCTTCTGGTCTAAAAGTCTTGCATTTGAAGTTTGACCGTGGGAAGATCAGATCGTAGTCACATACAATAAGGCTTGGCACAGGGGAAGTCAGGTCAGGGCCTTCCTTCTCCCTCCCTCCTTCCCTCTCTCCCTCCCTCCTTCCTTTCCTCCCTCCTTCCTTCCCTCCCTCCCTTCCTTCCCTTTCTCCTTTTTCCTTCCTTCGTTCCTTCCTTCCTTCTTTCCTCCCTCCCTCCCTTCCTTCCTCCCTTCCCTTCGCTTCACTTCCCTTCTTCTTCCTTCCTTCCTTCTTTATTTTTCTAAAACATAGGGATTTCTTTCCACCCTACTGAGCAGGTCTCTGCAGGGCAGGGAGCTGGTTCTCATGGTGGGAGGAGGACCCTACTCCACTTGCCAGTTTTGAGTGGGTTCCTCAGGGCCCCAGTGACAGAGTCCTCGCATAGTGACATCTGTGCCTATACTACTTCGCTTTGGCTTCTTGAGAAGAGGGTGGGACTCCAGGTGGCCTTTCTCCTCAGCAGGTCCTTGTTGACTGATGTGGACTACTTCTAGCCCTTGTCTATCTCAGAGACCGGGGTCCCTGTCTACTCCTTTACAGTCTCCAGCACCAGGAGGCAGGACTTCTGAGGGCTTGAGCCAGCCCAGGACATTCTTGTTGGGGCAGCTGATGAGCGCTTCCAGGCTGTTCTTGACCGACCGTGTGAGCACAGAGTGGACCCGTGGTAAGTGCCTTCTCCTTCCACTTCCGTGGCTCCTCTGATGTCATCTCATCCTTAGGGCTAGTGAGGAGGCTCTTGGGGGAGGGTTTGGCCCACAGATCATGCCTGCCTGTATCATGTTGCTTTGGCTTCTTGAGTAGGAGTGAGAGCTGGGCGGGACTCCAGGTGGCCTTAGGTGGCCTTTCTTCTTAGCAGGTTATTGTCCTGGGTCTGTACTAACTCAAATGCAGTAAGTCATCTTCTTACTTAGTTCAATGTCCGTAGCCAACAAAAGCTATGGCCAGGTAACCTGGTCCCCGACAGGAGTCACCCTTCACTACCCGTATCCTCAAACGCTGATATAAATAAGTACATTTTGTTTCCAACTAGACAAAATATGTCTCATCAAGACAGATGGAGCTGATGGATACAAGACATCTGCTTTTTCTTTCCTTATAAGAAATTTCTCATTTTTAGAAGCCTTGGGTTATTTTCGTTCTTTGTTGTTGTTTTTCTTACAGGCATTTCTTTCTTTGTGCTTATTCCACAGGCCTGGGTGGTCCCTTCTTACAGAGGAGAACCGGCCTTTTGGCCAGGTCTCCTTTCCCACAACAGTGCAGGCGTGTAGGTCGGGAAAAGCAGTGAAGAGAGGAGAGTCCTCTCAAATAAGGACCCCACTCCCTGCCCCACCCACTCTTTCTGCAGACACTGACCTGAGTCCCTGGGACCTCAGTTAGATCAAGCAGAGGAATGAGGCAAAGCACTCAGAAACTGAGGTGATGGTGACATCATAACGTGTAGGGCTCAGCTGGCACCAGGACAGGCACTGTGTGTCCCTGTTAGAGGACACCCAGAGAAGGTAGAGGAGGCTGGTGCCTCTTCCTCCCTGCACTTCTGATCCCTTGTATCCTTTCATTTCTGACCGCAAGGCTAAATGTGGGACAGGCTTCCTGGGACAGGGACGAGGGTGCAACAACAATACACAAGCCAATCCTGATGCCTCGGAGGCGGAGAGGTTCAGGCCAAGGATCAGTTTATGATATTTGCCCCCACTGAGGGCAACATGCCTTCAGGGTCCAGAGTCTAGAGATCTGGAGATCTGTGGGCTTTTGGGTGCGGGGGCAGGGTTCAGCACGCTGCACAGAGAAGCCAGAAGTGCAGAAGCATCTAAACTCAACAAAGCGGAGAAGAATCCTTTGAAGATGTCATTCTGTCACTCAAACTCCACCCCCACAGAACCCTATGTTCCTCTGACAGTCCTTAGGGGTTGGCTTCCTGGTGCCCCTTAGGCCTCCCACCTTCTCTCTCCCTACCTCCTACTGCCCCAGACTCTCTGGTTCCTCACTATTTGTGAATCCACCAGGCATGCCACCCTTCTGGAATGTTCTTTCCTTCTCGCCTGTATATGGCTCGTTCCCTCATCATCTCTGTGTCTTTGTTCAAATACAACTATCCTACCCTGCTACTCAGTTCCTTTATTCTGACCTGTTCATCCCCATATCACTGTGAGGCCATATCACATATAACACATTATATATTCTCACACACATCATATTATCCATGGGCTCATAACAGAAGGACGATTCCACAAAGGCAGAATCTTGTTTTGCTTTCTTGCCCAAGAACTGACTTCATTCCCCTGCCTACAATGGTGTCTAACATGTATCTGACGCTTGAGAAATATTTGCCAGTTGGGCTAGCCCATGACAACAGAGCCCTGTCATCAGACACAGAACACACAGAGACTTGGTCCCACTCAAGGACTTGGGACTGCTGAGGCATTAACACTCTTCTGGTCTGACTGGAGCAACATCAGTCCTTCTGACCCAGGAAATTCTAAGGGTCTGCTAGTCCCATGAATATTAACTGTTAACTCAATTTAGGGCATAAAAATAATCTGTGGATTTAACTTGCTTGAAATAACACAGGCAATATTAAGAAGCCCATGTCACACCCCAAAGCTCCAGTGTTTGGTCACTTGTACTTCCCAAAGCTTACAGATGTTCTCAGCTGTCCATCTTTTTCCTTCTGCAAAGGGGGAGCTGGCCTACTTAGGAGCTCCCCATAGGGTTCCAACCAGGTTCCTAGAGGGCAGCTACAATCCCCATAGCTGTAGATGGCTGTTCTGGAACCCTCTGGACCTGAAGAGTGAGAGGAGCGTACACGTCAGCAGCCACCACAAGGCAACACAGACGACACGCCATGCACACGCAACAGATGCCCATGGGAACAGCCATGAGATGCGTGGGGTGGGGCGGAGTTAGGAGTCCTCTGTGACATGCACTCGTGAACTCTGACAGCTCTGTCCACTTGGCCAGGTGGAGACAGTGGAGAACAGGAAGTACAAGCGAATGAGTCATCAGGATGAGGTCAGAGGCAGAAAGAGAGGAGACAGGACATGATCAGTAGATGAGTCCCACGCCTGCTGGGGCCATATAGCATGTTTCAGGAGACACAGGACATGAGAGAGAGAATGGGGGAGGTTTGGCATGCACAGGCCCCAACTGACAGAAGGAGGCCCTGTGTCCAGCCTAGTCTAGAACTCACCTGCCCCTGGCTACTCCCTGCTTCCTGGTGGCACCCCAAGCTTTGACTCAGGTGCCCTTGGATCCGATATGTGCATGACTAGGGACAGCCTTTAAAACTACCGGCTTGGGGAGCACTGCTGTCACCCCATAGCTGTCCACAGTGAGGTATGGGACATCAGAAGACACATCTCACAGTTGACAAGATTTTCAAAGTTAGTAAGCAGCTTGGAATCTAACCCAACTTCTATAGATGAGGAGATGTCTCTGCCACATGAGAGCCAGCAGACAGGAAGGGCCTAATGTGCAGGCTTCTGGAACCCCACACTGGACTGAGGGGGAAGTGGGGCCCTACTGATGTCCACTGGCCAGATAGAGGGCGGACAAAGAGAAAGGTCTTGGGACCTGCAGGCTTTGCTCCTTCACGGAAGTGCCTGCTTCCAGCACTGCTTTGGGTGGCGTGCAGGCCTTAGACATAGCTCAGTGGCAAAGGTCAGGGCCTCCTGGGCTTCATCTCCTTGAGATGGGCCACACTGGGGCTCCCTGCCATGCTGAATCATACTGAAGAGTGCAGGGGAACAGGTGAGATGAGGAAAAAGGGAGAGAGTGTGACAAGGAAGAGAGACTGGGCTCAAGGAGAGGACACCCTTAGTCCCGAGGGTTCACGGTGGGATTTCAAACACCATCAACTGATCCCCATTAGGCCCTGGGCCAGAGCCTCCCTGTGCCTTGCTTCCTAACCACTGAAAATTCTGCAGACAGGGACCCAGAGCATAGGTCCTCTCGTGCCTTGTGAAACAGAAAGCTTGGAGATTCTAGGGCAAGGGCCTAGGCAGCTTCTTCCCAGGCTCACGTCCTTTCCTGCCATGCCAGGTCCTTCTGGGACCTTCTTTCTGGGGGCTGGTGGTGAGGGCCTGGGAATTGCTCCCCATGTGGGCACAGAGGCAGACAGCCCTGGAGGAGGATGCCCACCCACAGAGGTGGGTGCCACCTGTCTCTCTCACTTGCCTCTACTCTCCCTGGTAGGAGGAGCTGCATCACTGACAACCCTCCCATCAATAGAATGGAGAGATGGTTTAGGGGAAATGAAGTGTCTTGGGAAGGGACCTAGGAGGCAGGGCCCCAGCTCGGCCTGGTCTCACAGGAGACTCACCATTCATCTGGGAGGGTGATAATGAATAGTCCCGGTCCCCGTGCCGCCGGTCTGGTTTGAGGTTGCGGCTCTGCCTGCCGGAGCCCTCCAGCATGTTAACGATCTCGCTTCTGTCAATGTTCCGCAGGGCTGTGTACAGATTCTCCACTGTCGGCAGAGAAGAGAGGAGGAGGCTTGAGGAGCAAACTCACACGGTTCTAGAGCAACAGGAATGCCGTGCAGGCCTAATGGCCATGGGGCAATAGGAAGTCTGGGGAAGAGAAATAGTTCCCCTTTTTGGCTGACATCTTTTTACATAAAAAGTCTACAGAAAACTCAGAGTGGCAGTTGTGGTTTGGCTTTTTGGTTTTGTTTTGTTTCTTTCAATGCTGTGGATGGAGCCCATGGCCTTGTGCATGCTTGGCAAATGTTCTGGCTCTGCTGAGCACAAACCAGAGGCTCAGTGGCCAATGTGAAACACCTACAGGTGTGTGTGTGTGTGTGTGTGTGTGCATGTGTGTGTGTGTGAGAGAGAGAGCTATAGAGATGTGTGTGTATGATAGCTATAGGGGTGTGTGTGTGAGAGAGAGAGAGCGAGCTATAGAGGTGTGTTGTGTATGATAGCTATAGGTGTGTGTGTGTCAGAGAGAGAGAAAGAGAGAGAGAGCTATAGAGATGTGTGTGTATGATAGCTATAGTTGTGTGTGTATGAGAGAGAAAGAGAGAGAGAGCTATAGAGGTGTGTGTTTATGATAGCTCTAGGTGTGTGTGTGTGTGTTTGTGTGTTTGTGTGTGTGTGATACAGCTGTAAGAGTAGTGAGAAACCAAGACAAAAGACTGTTCTTTTGAAGTCCTGGTCTACACCAGTGAATGTAAGAAGCTAAGAAGCAGATGGAAGCATCCAGCTCCTGCACAGGGCAGGATTTGGAGGAGTTGCTGAGAAAGAGTGAAACACATCTTTCTCCAGGCAGGAGGGTGTTCCAAGAGAATGAGAGCTGAAGCCAACCAGGGCAGGCCCACCTGACTCTGCTCTGAGACCACAGCCGTCACCCGGTTGAGAAACTCAATTGGAATACTTTGAAAATAGGAGTCTTACATCCTATATCATACTATTCTGAGGGGTCCAGGGCAATTTTTACCTCCCTCTGAGAATGGGAAAGATAGAAGGCAAGAGCCACTGGTAATGTGATCTGGTTGCCTAGGAGACCTCAAGACTATGAGAAGGTGAGAGAAGGGACAGAGAGGGGAAACCGCAGGTCAGCAGCAGGACTGGAAACGGAAAGGACTCTGGTGAGGAGCGGATCTTTCTAGCCAGACAGGCGACTGAACAGTACTGACACTTTGCATTTTCGCCTTCACGGGCCACCCAGAGGGTCAGCAAGGCCGCACTCTGCTCCAACAAGGAGTTGGGGTTTTCTACACGGATCCGGTTGATGTCTTCCACAGTGAACTGCAGCTCCCGGGCCAGCTCTGTAGGCAAAGAACCAAGAGCCAATATGAGTGCTGAGCTTGTCACAGTGCTCATTAAATCTGGGGTTCCTCCCCACCAGGAAAGATGGGGCAGAATAAGTGTCTGCCTCCTTGTGTTCCCTAGTGGATGGGGCGGGAAAGAGGCATTGAATGAGAAAATGAAGACGTTTCCTTTCTTCTCTCATGACTTCACTGAGGAAGTGTTGAGAATGCGCTTCCTCAGGGAACAGGACCAGCTAGCCCTCAGACTTCGAAGGCACTATAGCACAGGCCACCCGCAGCCTTGCACAGGTGGCCACTGGCAGTCCTCCAAGAACTAGAGGATAGAAAGGCAGCCCTGTGGTTACTATGGTACCTCCCTCTGTTACTTTTATTGTGACTGCTCACAGAGGTTTAGCAGGGAATACATCAGGGTACTTAAGTATGAGGGAGACTGTAGAGAAGGTGAGTACAAGAACATGCCTATACAACACACACGCAAGCACATGCACACATACCCCACATATAAGAACACAGACCATATACTTGCATGCAGTTGTGCACACGTGCAGTGCACACACACGTGTGTATATATTCATGGGCATGTATAGACACAGTGCGTCCTTGCGTGCACAGACACACACCAAGCAGGAATAGAAATAGCCTGAAGAACAGATAGTTCTCGAATTCTGAACTCCCATCACATGTCTTTTCAGAGAGTTCCCACTGTGGTATCTGAGTCGTCTAGAGCGCTGTGGAGGGTGAGCGCACACAGGATGGCCATCCACATACAACAAAGAGTAACAAGAGACAGCAAGTCCGTTTACAGAGCCCGAGGCCGCACCAACATGTGGGGCATTGTCCTCTGCCTACCTGCTTCCCTTCCAATACTGTCTGCCCGGCTGTAGCCAGGGAGTACCACAGGCTCAGCTATAGCCAGAGGTGAAAAGAAACATCTGGAGACCTTGTCTTTCCCCCTTTGCCCACAGTAAGCTGCCTCTGAGAAGGAAATGAGTAGCACTGAGAAGGTAGTGGGCACAGACACAAGATACATACATACATACACACATACACACACATATATAAACATACACACATCTATGCAATACATACATACACACATATACATATGCACATATATAAACATACATACATACGTACGTACACACACACATATATATATAATTTGTGCACTAACGTTTATTTGTTTGATTTTCTGTGTTCTGTCACTAGCTACCAGCTTGCTTTATGAAGGTGGACCTGCACATTACCGGCAATAAAGCAAGGTGAACCAATACATCCAGCTTACAACATCAAGAGCTGGTGTGGATAGATATAAAGTCTGATGTTTATTTTCAAAGGTGTCTCAAGCCAGCTTAGGTCCAGCTCATCCACAAATGCCCAGGAAACGCTGGAGCTAATGTCCGCCAGCCTAGTTATTCCCTACCTCTCAAACCAGCAGCTGAGAGTAGAAACTTAGTAACCACCGAGTCTGCCTGCGAGACTGTGCACCTATTAAGCTTTGAACTAAACAGAATTTAAATGTAGAGATGAACTCAGACAACAATTTTTGTTGAGAAAAATTCAAATAAAAAACAGTAGAAAACATAAAACCCAGGTGGCATGTAAGATTGTTCCCTTCTGATTATTACATAAGGCTCATGACTTAGGATTTCTCAACTCTTGTCTGTGCTCAGCTGGTGCTCCTGATGGCTTAGGCTGATGCTCACCTTGGAGAGGTCCTAAAATAAATGGCTGTTTCCCGAGCCTCAGTACTCTTGCTATAAAGTAAGGACAAAGGTTTTTCTCAATGCTTACAGGGGAAGCAGACAAACGGGGAGGGGACAGGCAGCTCGCTGCTCTGCACTGGTATCCAAGGCTGTTGCTTATAAAATGGGCCATCACAGACTCATACACCATGGGTAATGAGGTGAGGGCTGGACACCCTTCACCCTGGGCCAACCAGGAGGAAGGGTCATGGGGTTAGGTAGATGATGGTTTTTCTTCTTTCTGTCCACATTCCATAACTCACCCGCCCAGCTGAGGCCCAAGTGCTCTGTGATGACAGCCAACTTCATATCAGCACGATCTGTGTCACTGGCAAAACCTGGGAAGAGTCATTGGATTGCAGTTAGCAGCCGGGGCCGGTCGCAGCATGGATGAGGTGAGAAGGATGCTCAGGTTACACAGGGCCTTCAGATTACACTGTCAGGTAGAGACCTAAGGGGAGGGCTTTGTCTGCTGCAGACAAAACAAGATGAATGGACACCAGGACAGTCCTTGACAGACTGCCTTGATGGGAATGCACCTGCATTCTTATAAGAGCAAGCATATTGGGGTGCTAGGCGAGGGGCTCCTACCCAGCCGGGACTCGCTGAGAATGCTATATCGAAGGGAAAGGGGCGTCAGGGTCCTCCTCCTGTCTTCGGCTCCACCGCCCTGCAGAAGACAAAGAAAGGGTACCATGGATTTTGGGTGTACTCCCTCTTAAAGAAGCTGATACAAGCTCTCATATTTTGGCGAAGGGGCATGGTGGCCCATGGCCTGAGAGATAAAACACGTGGAAAGAGGTGGGAATGAAGGGAGGCTGTGATACTCAAGTACTTCGTGAATAGTATCCATAATGGCAGACCCAGGGAGCCATAATCATGTGAGCAGCTCTATTCCATACACACAGCTACCTGTGAAGCAGGTAGGTACGATTCTAGCTTCGATTTCATTGGTAAGGAAACCGAGGCATAGAGAGTAACTTGCATAAGATCTCCCATTAGAGACAGATTTTGAATTCAAACCCAATTTTTCTGTCCCGCCCAGGTACCCCACAGCCATCAAGTCCCAAAGAAAATCACACAGAGATCGCCATAAGTTATAAAATTGATTGGCCCATTAGCTCAGTCTTATTAGCTCTTGTAGTTTATATTAACCCATCATTCTTATCTATGCTAGCCACACAGCTCGGTACCTTTCTCAGCCAGGCAGGTCACATGTTGCCTCTTCGGTGGTCTGGGCTGGACTGGAGGAATGGGCTTCCTCCTTTCCAGCATTCTCTTGTTCTCATCACCCCGCCTCTACTTCCTGTCTGGTTGACCCGCCTATACTTCCTGCCTGGCCAATCAGCGTTTTATTAAAATATATGATTGACAGAATACAGATAATTCTCCTGCACCAAAGGTTTAACAACAGGGCCTGTTTGTAGGCACTGGCAACTCCATTTGAGAGAGAAATAGGATCATTTCTCTCATCCCAGGAAAGAAAAGAGAAATCGAGCCACATTTTTGAAGGTGACCTTGTTTCTCTTCTAGGTGTCCACAGAAGGCTAATGACTCATACGATAGCACAGTAGCACTGACAGAAACAAGGAGACATCCTAAGGGTGGAATTGCTCCAAAGGTCTGATCTGTACCATGATGCTCTTTTAGGGATCAGAAAGAGTCCATTGGTCCAGATTCCTTGACTGAGCATGGAAACGTGGGTTTTGTCAGTGGCTGGGGACACCAGGGTCCCCTTGTTTGAGGGTAAAGATGGGCAAATAAATGGAAAAGAGACTTAACAACTTCTGTCTATGAGTAACTAACTGATATTGGACAAGTTCCCATTCAGCTGTAAGTATCATACGCCTCAAGAACAGCAAGGGGTCTGTCTTCCCTGTTCTAGGGAGACTGGATGTCCATATGAACAGTCCTTTCAGTGCCTGGCCCTGACATCTGCTCCTCACATCACATGACTAGGCTTTCTAGACTTTCCAGGGCAAGATTTCTCTCCCTAGTCACAAAACACATGTCCATAGCAGAGCAAGAACCCTGGGGAGCCTGGGGATTAAAGTTGGTGCCTCAGAATGAAGCAAAGAAGCCCTTTGGATGTCTGCGTGTTCTGGGGGCTTTGAAGGGACATTGGTGGGTGGCAGCTCACCTTGGTACAGGGGGGCATGGTGATATTCAGGTGGCAGAGGATGTGCTGTGTGTCCTCATACTTCATCGCCTTTCGCAGAAACGACAAGAACCCTCCTGGTTCACGACTGCTGTCCCTCACCTAGATTCAATTACATACAGGGAGCTTTAGCAGGACCCTTTATGCCTCTAGACTGGTATTCTCAGGGCTTCCTGCCATCCAAACTCCTAGACCAAGGAAAGAGGGTGACCATAGGAGGCCAGCACCTTCACAGGGATGGCCAAACGGTTCTCTCGAAATGACTGGAAGTGGAAACTTCGTTGTTGGGTTGTTTTCTTGACAGGCACCAAGTTCCCAGAGAGTTCTGCAAATAGAGGCATTCCTTCCAGAACCTACAGGAAAAGAAAAGCATGCTGAGCTCCTATGGACATGTTTGTAAGTTTCTGTGTTTCCCTCCCCTAACCTGTCCCTCGCAGGGGCTGGAAGCCTCACGGCTCATTTAGGGAAAATGCCACAAAGGAACTGTGCTCTCTTGATGCAGACTTGAGATGAAGATGTTTCTAAGACCTCAGTGGCCTGTCAGGACAGTAGATCATGCCATCTGGAAAAGCCCTGGTCCGTTCTTAGGTCTATCTGAAGATATTTTGTTTGTGAGGGGTGCTGAAAAGGCTACAAATGTCTCACACGTCAGGACTCCTTCTATGTGCATAACAGCTTCAGCTGAGATGTTCTCGTGATCATATCTGACAGCTGAGGAAACTGAGGCCCATAGGCAATGAGTCCTTTCACCAGTGAGTTCCAGGGCTGCATCAGAACCAGGCACACCTATGTCTCGGCCCTGAACTTCTGATTCCAAGCCAGCTCTCGGAGCTGACCTTTTGTCAACTTGAGCCAAGCTAGAGTCATGTGAGAAGAGGAAACCCCAATTAAGAAAAGTCTCGAAAAACAAAACAAAACAAGGGTAAAAAAAGGTCCCCTCACCAGACTAGCGTGGGGGTAAACCTGCAGCACATTTTCTTGATTGATGATTGACATGAGACGGTCCAGCTCACTATGGGCAGTGCCACTCGTGGGCAAGGTGGCCCTAGGTTATATATAAAAGCAGGCTGAGCAAGCCATGAGGAGCAAGTCAGTAAGCAATGTTCCTCCGTGGCTTCTGCTTCAGTTCCTGCCTCTAAGTTCCTGACCCGAGTTCTTGCCCTGACTTTGTCCCACAATAGGCTGTGATATAGTGATGAACTATAAACTGAAATAAACCCCTTCCCCACCAAGTTGCCTTTGGTCATGGTGTTTCATCACAGCAATAGAAATCCTAAATGAGACATCAGCTTTCCCAGGTAAGTCCAGCTAAGATTCGGAGGCCGGACCCTCAGAAGGTCCCCAGCTTATTATATAAACATGAGAGAGGCTCTTGGGATTGGTAATAATTTCAAATCCAGTTTCTACCCTCTCATCTATTTAACCACATAGTCCCTGCTTTCCTAGATGCTACCACATACCAGGGCTGCTGGTAGCAACAGGGAGTTTGGGTCAAATCCCACAGATCCTGTCTCTGCAACTTGAGCATGACTTTAACCCTCTACCCCAATCTTGGCTTCCCACTGGGTACACTGGGGTAATGAAGTTGCCCACAGCTAAGAGAACTAAACCCAATCTTATAAGTAAGGTACTTTAAGAAAAAAAGGATTTCAAAAAATGGTGTGTGTGTGTGTGTGAGACAGAGACAGAGACAGACACACACACACACACACACACACA
>LOJH01003108.1:40155-57300 GCA_001685095.1 Ellobius talpinus | reverse complement strand
AAGGAAGGAAGGAGGAGGAAGGAAGGAAGGAAGGAGGAGGAGGAGGAAGGGAGGGAGGAGGAGGAGGAGGAGAAGGAAGGAAGGAAGGAAGGAGGAGGAAGGAAGGAAATGGCTGTTCTATTAGGCATGTGGATCTTCTGACGCTCTCTTTGGACATCATGGACACGGCACAGACATAGTACTTACACCTACATACAGGCAAACACTTATACACATAAAATAAAAACAAATCTTTTTAAAGTCTTTTCACCCCCTATTTCCGCCTCTTCCCTGAGCCTTGGGAATGGTGTGTGTGTGCCTGTGGCTGGGTACTTTACAAACATTTATTCTTTGTGCGTTCACCAAATGTGAGCGTCTCTGCTAACCACTGTCCTCTCGTGCTCCTTTTAAGTTTTCCCACTTCATACTGTGACGTTCATTTTGAGTTTCCTTTTGAGCATGGAACAAGATACAGGTTCAGGTTTATTATCTTTACATGAGCATCTGGTTATCTCTGTGTCATTTGTTGGACGGTTCCTTCTTTTTTTCATTGAGTTGCCTTTGTACCTTGGACTAAAACTTACTGTCTACATTTGTGTCTGTTTTGAACCTTCTGTCCTACTTCATGGATCTGCACTTTAGAACGACACAGTCATGATCGTCATAGCTTCATACCAACGCTTGTTTTTTTGTTTTAGTTTTTCCTTCAGTGCTAGGGGTTGAGCTTAGGGACTTGCATTTGCCACACAAGCACCCTAGGGTTGAGCCCAGGGTGTTGCGTGTGCCAGGCGAGCACCCTACCATTGAGCTGCATCCTGACACAAGAGAATCATGGCTCAGCCTGTGTTGCCGAGTATGTTCAAGTACAGCCTGGATAATTTAACAAGATCCTGCCTCAGATTTAAAAAGTAAATTAAAAATAGCTGGGACTGTAGTTCAGAGGTAGAGAATGTGCTTCGCAAACGTGAAGCCCTGGGTTCAATCCCAAGTACCGGGAGAGAGAAAAGTCTGCTAGACTCTTGAATGTGATTGACACCTTAAAATACTGCATCTTTGGACCCATGAACATGGTATGTCTACTGTCATTTTTCATTTTATCTCTAAGCAGATCCTATTCTTGCTCCTACAATAATATAATTTTAAATTTTACTCTCTATCTGTTAATTTATAACTTAAATTTATAATGTCCTTTGTGCTCTGCGACCTTGTCAAACTTAGGGTTTTCTGTTGTTGCTGCTTTGTTTTTTAGGTTGGATTTTCCACATAGATAAGCATATATTAAACTGATGAAGACAGATCTACATATTCTTTTCCAGTACAGATACATTTCATTCCCCGTTTGCTTGCCCGCTTGCACTGGCTAACACCGTCAGACCCTAGTGCTGAATAGATGGAGTGAGGAATTTTTTTATTTCTTCAGGATGAATTATTTCTTATGCTTTTATTTTAATCCTATTTTTTAGCCATAACTCTCAATGGCTACTTTAGGGTTTATAGTGTACCTCCTTAAGCATCACAGTGTATCTTTGAGATGGTAGCACAGCACACAGTTATAGCCTTCTGGGTTTCCTGTGGCCTCCACACTACTGTGGTCCACGTTCTCTTTGTTAGAAACCCCACACAACCTTATTATTTTTAAGTGAACAGTTTTCTTTTGTAGAGGGAAGCGAAAACGTTGCATTTCTTGCTCGTGGCATTTTCATTTCTAGTGCATTTTATCCTTAGTGCAGATCCTCCTTCCTGCACGCTCTCATCTTCCTTCAGCCTGAGGGGTCCCCTCAGCATCTTCAGTATGTGAGTGTACGAGAGGCAATTTCTGGCTTGTATAGCGGACAGAGTTTTGAGTTTGCCTTTGCTTTTGAAATGTATTTTTGCTGGGTATAGAATTCTGGGTTGGGTTTCCCCTGAGTGTCTGGGAACGCTGCTGTGCCGTGTTCTTTCTTTTCTCACCAGAAGTCTGCCGTCATTCTTCTCTTTGCTCTGCGGTATGCGACATCTCTTTCCCCTCTGTCATTTTCTTTCTCCTGTGAGAGTGTCCGAGAAGCTCACGTGTGATGCACCCTGTTGTCCATGTACTTGTTTGGTCTTTGGCGCTCATGGTTCAGCTTCTTGGATCAACAGGCTCACCGTTTTCATCAAGTTTGAGGAATTTACCAACGACTGGAGAATCTAGTAACTGATGCGCAAGGCTGTCCTGAGTATAGCAGCGCTGTCAAGGCGTCTGCCCCAGATCCACAGCGCTGTCCAGGCGCCTGCCCCGGATCCACAGCGCTATCCAGGCGCCTGCCCCAGAGCCACAGCGCTGTCCAGGTGCCTGCCCTGGGAGCCATAGTGCTGTTGAGGCGCCTGCCCGGGAGCCACAGCGCCTACTTTATCTCTTATCTCAGAGGATCACGGTCCTCTGTGGTCTGTTGTCCAGAGTCCAGTTTCATGTTTTCTCATATTTTGAAAGTTTTTAGATAGATTTATTTGTATTTTTTATGTGTGTGAATGTTTTACTTCCATGCATATATAAGTGCACCACGTGAGCACTTGTCAGATCCCCTGTAACTGGGGTTACGGATGGTTGTGAGCCACCATATGGGTACCAGGGATCACACCCAGATCACACCATGCTGTAACCACTCAACCACTTCTCCAGCCCTTTTCTTCATATTTCTGTGGTTGCAGTGGTAAGGCCAGTCCAGATGTCAAGCCATCGCTCCAGCACTGCTGAAAATGTCACTCTTGCTTACCTTTTAAAGCAGCTTGGGTGCTGGAGAGATTGCTCGGTGGCTAAGAGCATGCAGTACTCTTCCAGAGGATCTGGGTTCAGGTCCTAGAACACACATCAGGTGGCTCACATCAACATTAGCTTCCACACCCACACAGACGCAAGTGCATCTGCACACACGTGCACTCACACATATACGAGCAGGCATGTACATACCACATCCACCTTCACCCGAGAGAAAGCAGTTTGATCGTCCTGGTCAGTTCTCTTGCGGTAAATAACTTGTAGTATGCACACACTGAACAGCGGTGTAAAATGGGATTATCTGGAGCCGGTTTGATTGCCTTTAGATTCTGCTGTGGACCATTGAGAACTGAAGGTGACATAGGGGTTGATTGTCACTGATTATTATTTGTGTAGAATGGTGGCTTTCAACCTTTGCTGTACATTGCATCACCTGGGAGCTTTGGGGGAGGGGACCAATACTTGATTCAGCTCCACCCAAGAAATTAAGATTTAATTTGCTTGGCATCAGGCCTAGATATTAAGACTTTTGGAAGCTCAAATGATTTTAACGAGCAGTCAAGGTAAGGAGCCACGGTTGAAGGGCACAGCTCCGACTCTCAAGTGTCCACAGTCATCTTCACTCTCTCTCTTGTATTTCCTTTCTCCACGGCCTCCCTCCACTAGCAAAGTCCAGGTCCTCTATGGGGGCACGGACCTCTTCGACTACGAGGTGCGCAGGACCTTCAATAACGACATGCTCCTTGCCTTCATCAGCAGCAGCTGCATTGCCGCCCTGGTCTACATCCTCACCTCCTGCTCAGGTACGGCATCCGGAAGGCTCATGTAAGCCAGCGTCTTCTCTCCCTGCAGCATGCGCCAGCCTGCTCAAGCGTTCTGGGATAGCCTCAAACCTGGCTTGTTGATGCTGGGCCGGATGTCGCTCAGACACCCCGACAACTTTGTGTAGGGGCATCTGGGATATTTTTAGTCTGTTATGGATTACTCAAGAGTTTATGTACCACACCAGCTTCCCTTTAGCCCACCACCTTCCTCCCCACTGCTACCACCTCCTCACATGCACTAGCTGCCTCTAACAGCTGCTTGTATACAGTAGGTGTGTGCTCTTGCCCAAGTGAGCAGAGATAGAAAACTGGACAAGGCACGTAATTATCCATGCAGCAAATATTAATTGGGCACTAGTTGTATGCCCGATGTTCTAATGCCTCCGGATCCAGTGGTGAACCGGACATAGGTTCTGCACAGTGGGACTGCTAATCCCATCAGGTGACACACAATATAAAACACTCACAATTCTCTCCTTGTCTGTGAGGTTGTCTGGAAGAGGTCCCATCTGCCACACAGGCCTTCTGCCCAGGCTCTTCTCTAGGAATGAAGGGCTTCAAATTCTGCCAATTGTCCCTCCACCTGCCTAGGAGCAGATGGAGTGGTACAGGGGGCCCAGGATGAGGGGCTGAGGTCAGGGTTACTGAAGGGGGCCTGTGTTCTGTGAGGGCCCTGCCATGGCCCTTCTGCTCCTCCCACTGCCCAGTGTTCCTGTCCTTCTTCGGGATTGCCAGCATCGGTCTCAGCTGCCTGGTGGCCCTCTTCCTCTACCACGTGGTCTTTGGCATCCAGTACCTGGGCATCCTCAATGGAGTGGCTGCCTTTGTGATCGTGGGCATTGGTGAGTTCTCCCAGCCACGGCACAGGCCTCCTGCTTCCCCCAAGAAGGTATCCTGGGTGGTGATGAAGGTGGTGGGAACACAACTCAACTTTGGAAGAGGGGTGGGTGGGGCCAAAAAGCATGATGGATAGGGCTTGAATTCAGGGAGTGTGGCCAAGGAGTCTGGTACAGGTGGGACTTCAGACTTTGTGGGTAGATCTTGGAGACTTGAGTAGGGTCAAGGAGCATGGTAGGTGATGCTAGGCCATAGTGGGTGGGACTTGGAGACACTGGGTGAGGCCAAGGAGTCTGGTGGGTGGGGCTTGGCCACAGTGGGTGGGGCTTGGAGACACTGGGTGAGGCCAAGGAGTCTGGTGGATGGGGCTTGGCCTCAGGCCGTAGCCAGATAGGCTGAGCTGCCAGACTGTCCCACACCTGGCCTCAGGGACACAACAGCAGGGCCTGAGCTGAGCTGCCCTCCCGCCGGGCCTCCCTCCTGCAGGTGTGGATGATGTCTTTGTGTTCATCAACACCTACCGCCAGGCCACCCACCTGGAGGACCCCCAGCTGAGGATGATCCACACCATCCAAACAGCAGGCAAGGCCACCTTCTTCACCTCGCTGACCACGGCCGCTGCCTACGCAGCCAACGTCTTCTCCCAGGTGGGAAGCCTGCCCCAAAGTCCCTGTCCTGGCTTCTCATCTGCCCACACGTGGCTGGCTCCTGACCCCAGCACCTTCATCTCAGGGCCCTTGCTGTGACTCCAAAGTCCAGCTCTGTGATTAACCACCCATTCCAACACCAACAAGTGGGGCGGTTACAACTGTATCGTTAGTTATTGGTGCTTGCGAATAGGTACCCCGCCATGGCCCTGGGGAACCTGGCAGGTTCTGAAGCTCTTTCCATGTGATCTGTACAACCCAAGATAAAAGTATAGTCACTGTCTCTTTTCTTCCTAGCACAGAAACTGGGGCCCAGAAAGGTAAAGTGACTCTCATGGTCACACAGCTGATAAATGGTGACCCCTCTACAGTCTCCTCGCCCCTGGCCTGAGCTCTCTCTCTGGCACTTCATGCCCCATTTTTGTCTCTCATACAGATGATCTGTCTGTCTCCCTCCCTCTCTCTTTTCTTTCCTCTCCCTCCTCCTCTCCCCTTCTCTCCCGCCTCTGTTCTCACTCCCATATTCCTGAGTGGATTCTGTGATCTTTGTGGGTCACACGTCTTTGAGAGACTGTGTGACCTGACCCCGTAGCTCACATAAACCTCTCTGGGCTTCATTCTCTCAGTGGGTATTCTAGAGCTGAGATGAACAGGTGGCGAGGTGGTTTTATAAACTTCAAGTCTGCCTGCTCATCGTGAGGGTTTCCTTCAATCGCCACGGCCCCAGGCAGGTTCTTGTGGGATTTCTGGGGATCCTGTATCCTGCTTCCATTGCTGGGTACCAAACTTCCCTTCCTTCTCATCAACCGGCAGCTTGGTTTTGGGGCATGTGTCTTGACTTGGGTAATAGCCACTTTGGGACGTTTACTCTGGCGAGGTGCTGTTCCCAGATGGCTGCAGGTAAACCCGAGTCTCTGCCCTTGGGTGGAGCAAGCTCTTCCTCTGCTGCTGTGTCCAGCAGAGCCCCAGAATCTGGCATCCTCCAGGCCTGGTGCTATTGTCCTGCAGCCAAACCGTTCCTACTTTATCCTGGAGAGAGCCAACTTTGGGTTGTCTCTGGCCATAGAGACAGCCAAGCCAAGCCATCGTCCTGTCCTCATGCCTCCTGGTTGCAGATTCCAGCTGTGCATGACTTCGGCTTGTTCATGTCCCTCATTGTGACCTGCTGCTGGCTGGCTGTACTGTTCACCATGCCTGCGGCCCTGGGCCTCTGGAGCCTCTACATGGCACCCCTGGAGAGCTCATGCCAGAGCAGGTGAGTGGCCTGCATCCTTCACACCCTGAGTAGCCACAGCACCCAGCCCTCTCTTTCCAAACCCTTTGCTCAGCCCTGGGCTAGGCGGGGACAGGAAAGGAACAGCTGTTGCCTAGCATCCGTTTGTGGTCACATGTGGACAGGAGGTGGGCGTCCTTATGGACCAACCATCTTTAGCCATCATTCCCCTCAAGAACCCAAGGACCTGGGTCCTCTTACTCTGCCTTTGGAAATGAGGAACCTGACCTAGGGCATAGGGTATCATAGGGCAGCTTTCTCACCTGCCGTGACCCTTTGTGTCCCCTAGGAAGAGTGACAGCTGAGGCTAGATGGCCCCAGAAGAACTCAGCACTGGCTCTTGTAGTCAGGGCTGCCTTTTCCTGAGAGGCAGAAGCAGCCATGTGCTGCCTGGGCTCATGCAATTTCCTGGCCTTGCCCCATCTTCTCTGGTGCTATGACTCCTAGCTTCATGCCTGTCCATTGCCCTCCATAGCTGCCACCAGAAGTGCGGCCGCAAGAGCTCCTTGCATTTCCCTGGGGACCTGTTTGCAGCTCCAGAGCGGGCTGGGGGTGGCCCTGCCCAGGGCCCGCTACCCTACCTGGATGACGACATCCCCTTGCTGAATGTCGAGGATGAGCCAGGTGAGAGCTAGCCAGCCTGACCAGGGATGTGCAAAGATAGGCAGGTCTCAAGGGGGCCGGGCTAGATGGCCTGTGGGGACCCTCACCTGGTGTGTGGCCTTCCCCAGGCAGGTGTGGGCCAGAGCAGGTTGAGGCCCAGACTTTGACTGGCTACCACTCTGCCTGGCAGTGTCTCTAGAGCTGGGAGACGTGTCACTGGTATCTGTGCCCCGCGAGGGTCTGCAACCCGCCCCTGATGGGAGCAGCAGGGGCCAGCTCCTGGCCCAGCTTCAAGAGCTGTTGCACCACTGGGTCTTATGGGCAGCTGTCAAGAGCCGCTGGGTGATTGTAGGTAAGTGTGAACAACTCCCTTCCGTCTTCCTGCTCCACTGCTACACTGGCATGAAGGTAGATGCACCCCCACCAAAACCAACCAAACAACAAGTATAACAAGCACTGGGTATGGAGTAGCACCTAGAGACCTGAGCGGGACCTCTTCTCTGCCTCCTACCCCTCTTCCTGCATAGGCTGCCCCTGGGCTCACAGGCTGCCGTGTGCCAGGCAAGAGAGCAAAGTCCTCATGCTTGGCCCTGGAATAGACTAGCCTGGCTGAGTTTGACCCCAGTTCTGCCCATTGTGACCTTGGCTATGCCAGGCAATCTGACACTTGAGTTCTTGTCCTGAAAATGAAGGTGGTAACGGTGCCTAGGGTGTAGGGCGTATCTCAGTGGTTGAATGCCTATTCCGGGCCTGGGTTCTGTCTCAAGGGTCTAGGAAGACAGCTCTCAGGAGCGTGATGTGTTTATAAAGGTCTTAGCTTGGCACAGGTGGGGCATGCCAAGTGCTCAGTATGCATGAGGAGCCTTCACCTTCTTCAATGGCTCATCAGAGCTGCTGCAGTCAAGGGGAAGTACCAGGTCTGCGGGGACTGTCAGATGCTCTGAGACACTAGCTGGCTGTCTTAGCTAGGGTTTCTGTTGCTGTGAAGAGACACCATGGCTGAGGCAACTCTTATAGAGGAAAGCATTTCATTGGGGTGGCTCACGGTTTCAGAGGTTCAGTCCATTATCATCCTGGCAGGACATAGCGACATGTAGGCAGACATGGTGCTGTTGAAGGAGCTGAGAGTCTTACATCTTGATCTGTAGGCAACAGGAAGCCATCTGAGACACTGGGCAGTATCTTGAGTGTATACGTGACCTCAAAGCCTGCCTCCACAGTGACACACTTCCTCCAACAAGGCCATGCCCACTCCAACAAAACCACACCTCCTAATAGTGACACTCCCTATGAGAATATGGGGGGGTCAGTTACATTCAAACTCCCACACTAGCCCTGTGGAGGAGTGTCATTTTGTACCTTACAGCCAGGCCCCAGCAACTCCACAAACACCATAGCTGTCTCTGCCTCTGGTGGGACTAATCCCCCCTGCCCGCTCTCCACACTGACAGTGGTTCCACCAGGGTGGGGTGCCAGCCGCATCCACCTCCCACGGTGTCTTCCTCACAGGACTCTTCGCCTCCATCCTCATCCTGTCCCTGGTCTTCGCCAGTCGGCTCCGCCCCGCCAGCCGGGCCCCATTGCTCTTCCGGCCTGACACCAACATTCAGGTGCTGCTGGACCTCAAGTACAACCTGAGTGCCGAGGGCATCTCCTGCATCACCTGCTCAGGTGAGGATCCCCACTGGCTGAGCCCACATCCTATGGTGTCTGAACCCACTGTTGGCCTGAGAGATGAGCTATTGCAGAGATGCAGTGAGCAGGAGGAACAGACATCCTGGGCTTGGGGGTCCACGTTACCGAGTTGGGGACAAGCTGTCCCAATAGCAGAAGGGAGCCTTTATGGAGGGAGGAGAGAGTGCTCTGTGGGCATGGACATCTCGGAGGGCTGCCCGAAGGTGGTGTCTAGGCAGATACTTATAGAATGAGAGTCACCAAGCTAATAGAGCTGGGGAGGGAAGGCGTGGGTTAGCCTGAAGGAGCGGCCTCAGTGAGGCCAGGTGGGCAGGGTCAAGGAAAGAGGGCTCTAGGCTTGGGCAGTGGAGGAGATGGGGGAAGAGCAGGGCCAAGCCTGAGAGGAGTGGCTACAGGAGCTGAGACTGGCCCATGTGTTGATGGGAGGAGCAGCATCCGGGGGGGGGGAGCTGGGTTGGTGAACCAGGTGGATGTGGGCAGGAGGCTGGCACCATCTCTGGAGGAGCCATGGAGGAGCTCAAGAGTCACTGCTCACTAAAAGGAAAAGGATAAAAATTAAAAAAATAAAATAAAAAAGAGTCACTGCTCTAGGAGAGATTTGGTACCTCCAGGAGGATGACACAGTAGGTATTGATGAGGAAGATGGGGAAGAGCGGCTTCCAAGGTCAAGGCCCTTGCTTGGGACAGGGAGATGGGGGGGTGGCAAAGGTGAGCAAGTGAAACCACTCTGCCCTGGTAGGCAGAAGCAAAATGAGAGAATGCTTACTGAGCTAAGTGGCTGCAGCTTGGGAGAGGAGCCCGACCACCACTGCTGTAATTGCCTTCACTTCATTAGGGCGTTGTTCCCATTAACCCAGCCTTCCCCCTTGGTCATGGCATGAGCTGAATGCATGATAGCAGGCTGGAGCAGACAGGTACCCAGAGCCTTGCATCCCATAGTCAGCTCCAGCTCAGCCCCCGGCTCCCCCCACTAGGACACAGAGCCGCTCTTCATGTTCACAACACACACTCCCAGGGACCCCCGCCTGACCCCTGCCACTTCCCAACTGGACAGACGCCAGAGCAGCCATCTGAAAGAGAACCACCTCAACCCCTTCTTTGGTGTCATAGCAAAGAGGGCTATGAATTTACAAAGGGCAGCCTCTCCCAAACTCCCCTCATTTCCTATGCAGTCCCTGGTCCCCAAAACTACGATTTTCTCCTCTGCCGATGTGATTAATAACCCTGACCTTGGGTGGTTATGAGGGCTGATATTTTAATGTGTGAAATTTCTCTCGGTTTAAACTAACATTTTGTCTGTAGTGCTACGACAAGGCAGGCCATGGCCCAGCCTTACCCTCCCCTGATAATTGGGAAAGTGAGGTGCAGAGTCGGCATGTGGGGACATCACCAGATGGGGACATAATAAACATTTGATGTTTCCCTCAATTCCGTTGACTCTCCTTCAAACCACTGATAGCCACTCCTCCCAGCCTCTGGGCCCTTCACAGATCCTGGCCTGTCCTCCTTGACCACCAGGCGTGGCCAGAGGGACCCCCATGTCCCTGACTCAGTGTGTGGGGGCAGGTTTGTTCCAGGAGAAGCCCCACAGCCTGCAGAACAATGTCAGGACATCCCTGGAGAAGAAGAAGCGAGGTTCTGGGGTTTCCTGGGCCAGCCGGCCTGAGGCCACTGCGCAGGGTGAGTGGGGTTGTGGATTGGTAGATGCACCCTAGTTCTCCCGTGTCTGACTCCACGTGGAGAACAGATCATGTCTAGAGCTGATCCTCCCATGGGAACAAGAACCTGTGGTCCTTGGGTCGTTTAAGGGACAACATAGGAAAAATCCAGGGTCCCCATCCACCATCTCAGCAGCCCCCAGAACTCAAGGAGAACTCAAGGCTTCTTCTGCTAACTGCAGCCTCCATGAGCCTGCCCTGGTTACCAAGGCCATTCTGAGAGTCAGTATAAGGGTGTCCTGAGCCTTGATTCATCTCTCCTGGGGTCTCAAGAAGGAGTGCTGGGACAAGGGGCAGTGACCCTAGTGGACGGTCACCTTTATCCTTCTCCTATCCACCCAATTTTATTGTCACCGGCAGTTCCCACCATTGCCATTACAGACCTAGCCCTGTCTTTGATGCTGTATCCCGTGGATGGCAACACTAGCCTACTTCATTGCTGGTATCACCACCATCACTTGTGTGGCTCTGTGACTGTTACCACCGGCTACCATCACTGTCACCACCCTGCCCAATGACTGTCACCACCACAATCTCATTCCATCACCTTCACCTCCCCCTATCATTCCCACAGACTCTTTCTGGTAGGAAGGGTCAGTGTCAACCCTTGAGGATGAGCCCAAACTCAAGAGCTCAGCTCCTTGACCAACAGGGCTAAGATGGACTTCTGTCCCATCCTGAAGCTGTTAAGGTCAGTGCCCACTCCTCTTCCATCCCTTGCTTCTTCTCAGAGTCCATGAGTACTGTGTACATCTCCAAAGTGAAGAGCAAAGGACGTCCGGCTGTCTACAGGCTTTCCCTCAATGCCAGCCTACCAGCCCCCTGGCAAGCTGTATCCCCTGGAGATGGAGAGGTGCCATCCTTCCAGGTGAGCCTTGGCTGTCAGGAAGTTACCATTGGTGCCATGCTGGTGGATACTGACCATATAGGCAGGGAGAAGGGCCATTGAGGGTTGAGCTGCTCCAGGCACATGAGGAGCAGCCCATAGCAGTCAGATGTGTTACAGGGCCTATGTCCCGCAGACCTGGGTTTGAGTCCTAGCTCTGGCATGTGAAACTTGCATGTTGTTGGGCAGGTCATTCAGTTTCTCAGCCTCTGTTTCTTCATCTATGAAATGGGATTTAAAAGATACTGTTGGGTGGACAGGGAACAAGAGTTGTGTGCCACCTGACAGATGGAATGCAATGTCCCCACTGGCAGCCCATAGTTAATCTTATAACAAAGAGGCTGCCCTGAAGACAGCCTCCCAGGATCAGCCCAGAGTCAGTGTCCCCTCAACAGGAGGACCATCCTTGTTCCTTTACCCTTTCCCACTGTCCAGATGTCTGGCACAGAGGAACCTGGTCAGATTTGTCCAGAAATGTCCTCCCTCCCTCCACGGCCCTGCCTGACCTCCCTTCTCGGAATGCCCTTCTCCCCTGCCCCTTCTCTCATCTGATGGTCCTGTCTGACTGACTCTGGCCCCAGCTGGAATCTGACAGCATCCCTACTGCCATCTCTACAGGGGCGGGGCCTTGCCCGTCCTGCCCAGGCTCGGTCCTTAGATCCAGGCACAGAACCTGTCCCAGGGAGACACCTACTATCCTAGTTTCTCTTGTTGTGATGAGATGCCTTGATGCAATGCAGCTTAGGGGAGAAAGGGAGGGGTCTATTTCAGTTGACAATTCTAGGCTACAGTCTATCATTGTGGGGAAATCAAGGCAAGAACTTCAGCTAGTCCCATCAAATCTCTAGTCAAGAACAGCGGGAAATAAATGCATGCGTGCTCGCTTGCTTGTACTCAGCTCCATTTCTCCATTCATATGCAGTTCAGGACCCCCTTTCTAGGGAATGGTGCTGCCCACAGTGGGCTGGCTCTTCCCATACCGGTTAACTTAATCAAGACATCCCCCACAGGCCAACCCCAGTGCAGAGGGTCCTTCCTTTAGACTCTCCTCCCAAATGACTTTTGGTTGTGTCAAGTCAACAATTAAGCCTAGCCCAGTGAGTTCTTGGTGGAAAGAAACGAGGTTCAGAGAGAAAGGGGGCAAAGGGAGAGAGGAAGGGTTGCCCAGCTTTCAAGTTCAAGCCTAGGCCTCTGAGCTCTGGGAAGCAGGACAGGGTGGGAGACAGGTCACGGAGGGAGGGGACAGACCTTGAGGCCGGGCAGGCCCAGGCAGCCTCCCCGAGTCACGTGTCTTGTCTCTGTCAACCCATTGCTTAGGTGTATAGAGCGCCTTTTGGTGACTTCACCAAGAAGCTGACCGCTTGTATGTCTACAGTAGGGCTGCTCCAGGCGGCGAGCCCCTCCCGCAAGTGGATGGTGACGGCCTTGGCCTGCGACGCCAAGCGGGGCTGGAAGTTTGACTTCAGCTTTTACGTGGCCACCAAGGAGCAACAGCATACCCGGTAAGAGCCGGGCAGATAGGCCTGTGTACACGGCCCACACCATTGCTTCTCTTCGCTTCTCTCCGTCTAGGCAAGGAGATATTAGCAAAGATTACTGGCCCATGATTCCCCAACCCCAGTCTGCCACTTTTCTTGTCAGCTCTACTTTTCCTGTCACCATGGCCATCTCTTGGATCCACCTCAGGGCACTGGCGAACACCGTCTCCTGTACTCGGAACATTCTCCCCAAGTCCTTCTGAGCTTTACTTCTCCAGATTCAAGTTTCTAGCCTGATGTCACCCGCTGGGAGAGGCTGTCCCTGTACAGAGCCCCTGTCCCATCCAACATCACCCCAGACTCTCCATGCAGATATATTGGTCTGGCATGTGACCCTGTCCCGCCCCCAGGAAAGGTGCCCTTCGGGGCGCTCTGAGAGGTTGTTCTGGTGTATACCACACTTGGTGTCGTGTCTGGCATATGACAGGCACTTAGTAGGTCTCCGTTGGCCGGATGAGTGTGTGACACACTTCCTGTCCGAGGTTCTCACTCACTTGTAATAAGTAAGCAGCTGGTTTCCTGCACCCTCTCCTACACTGCTGGGGAATGGAGCAGACTGTATCTGTTGCAGTTTCTGCTTTACACTGAGTCTCCCCCCCAGCATGCAGCAGGCTAATTCTTGCTGAATGAGAGCTACATTCTCCACATTCTTCATGGACTCCCAACCCCCCAAGGCAGTCTTGTCCCTGATTTTATACCGTTGGTTATGAACACAGCCTTATTTGTCAGGTAAGGCTGTCTTGGCATAAGTATTCATGCATTCATTTCACGAACACCGAATGTGAGCTGTGTGTCCGCATGCTGGAGGCAGGATGGGGTAGTGAGCACCTCTCTGGGAGACAGGCAGCTACCAAGTGGCAGCTGCATGCTGGCAGACTAGGATTCACACTCAGGAATAGCTCAGCCCCATTCCAGGAGGGTATCTCAGTGCCAAGCCTACACTAAGTGTGCTGCCTGGGCACTGTGGTCTGATTGGGAATTGGCTTCAGGGCATTCAGCTCCCCTGTTGCTACAGGTTGACTTCACTTGGAGTAAAGAGGTGAAGTCAGGAGGCAGCGGGTGTTGAGGTGGCTCTAGTGGGGTCCTTTCCAGCTAAACATCCTTGTCTCAGGGTGGATTGACTGCTGCTGAGCCCAGGGCTGGGCTTGTTCTGTATGCACAGATGTGACCTGGAGCCTAGCAGCTCCCTGGATGAGCATTCTAGAAGAAACTAGAAGCCAGTGGCAAACTCAAGGCTCCTTGACTCCTTGGGTTTCAATGGGTCAATAGGCTGCTGAGGTGGGACACTAAGGCCGGCCCTAGGTCCTTCCTGAACTCTGGAGGGCTGTTCCAAAGCTGGACATTTGTGCCCCCCCTCCCCGTGCCAGTGTGGGAGACTGAGAGCCAGAGGGAAGAGCCTTGATCAGGGCTAGGCTGGTCTTGGCAGAGGCAGGGATAAAAGCAAGCCATGAGATTCCCAGCCTTGGGCACCCTCTGCCCCTGTGCTGGGGGAACACGGTTTGGTCCCCATCCTCCGTGGCCCCTGAAATGGTCTCCTTGCCTCATCTTCCCCAACCTTTCCTGGACTTCCTAGGCCAGCCAGGCCTCCTCACCTCACTTCCTTTGAGTTTTCTTGGCCTTCCCGACTCAGCCTGGCCTCCCTGCCTCCACAGGAAGCTGTACTTTGCCCAGTCTCACAAGCCCCCCTTCCACGGGCGCCTGTGTGTGGCACCACCTGGGTGCCTGCTCAGCTCCAGCCCCGATGGGCCCACCAAAGGCTTCTTCTATGTGCCCAGTGACAAAGGTACTTGTGGGGGCACATCCCTGGGGGGAGTGAGGGGTACCTCAGAAGCCTGGGCCCTCCCCTCATTGTTGGCTCTTACTCACCCCTGCAGTGCCCAAGGCCCGCATCTCTGCCACCTTTGGCTTCAACCCTTGTGTGAACACAGGCTGTGGGAAGCCAGCAGTGCGGCCACTGGTGGATACCGGGGCCATGGTCTTCGTGGTCTTTGGCATCACTGGCATCAACCGCACCCAGCAGATGGACAACCACGTTATCGGGGACCCGGTACGGCCACTTTGGACAGGTGTAGAAGGGCCCGGCTGCAGCAGCAGCCTTAAAAACTGGCACCTGTGCATGGCTTGCCCATCCAGTCCTTCACATACATTCATGACAGCCTCTGAGGGGACGTTGTTCCCCTGGAGGACTGAGCAGAACTGATTGAGAATTACTCAGGAATATGGGTACATTTGGGGACCCACGCTGGCTATATGGCCCCTTTAGGGGCGGGAACAGAGATGAGAGGAGTCACGTCTGAAACCTGTCCTCTGGTCCTCCTCTGGGGTGAAGTATGTAGACGTCACTGAACATGTGTGATTGAAGGACTTTGCAAGTGTACTTAAAATGTCACTAGAGGTCATGTTTGGGTTGGGCACAGGCATGGCAGCACATGCTTATAACAAAAGGAAGAAGATGAGCTCTGTCTTTCCAGTGCAGATGGACACTGTCCATGTGCAGAGCAGGGGTGGGAGACAGAGGAGGAGACAGGCAGGCAGGCAAGATAGAGCTGGCTGGAAGCAAAGGAGAAAAGCATTAAGTCCAGTTGAGAGGAAGGACAGAGACAAGAGCAGGGGACTGCGGGATGAGCTATTCCTGGAGCAGAGGCATCAGAAGGGCAGAGCAAGGGGAACAGTGGGTATCCACATGAGGGTGTGACATGGTAATAAAGTAAAGGGGAGTGGCTGAAGGGTCTGAGCCCTAAGTGAGAAAGGGGAGCCTGGGACTGAGTCCACTACTCACTGAGTGCCCGGGCCGGTGTGTCTCCTTGGGAAAGGGCAGCGTCATCTACGACAGCAGCTTTGACCTCTTCAAAGAAATCGGGCACCTGTGTCGCCTCTGCAAGGCCATCGCGGGCAACTCGGAGCTGGTGAAGCCAGGCGGGGCCCAGTGCTTGCCCTCAGGTATGTGTGATCATGGCTGGGAAGCTGTGAGGTCATGGTTCACATGACACAGCTCGACAGTGCATGCCTAGTGTTTGGATGTCTGTGCTTGAGCGTGCCTATACAATGCTCACAACTTTATACAAACATTTTCCAGATACGTACAGGCTTGCAAGTGAATGGGCAGGCACACCTAAGGCGTGATATGTGTAATGTATAAGTATACCTCAAGGGGGCTCTCCCAAAATTGAGAGCAAGGCCAGTTGCTGGTCCAAAGACTACCTAGCTAGGTGATCCAAAATGTTACTTTCCACCTCAGTGGCAAGTGTGGGCTGTAGGTCTCTCAAAGACACTGCCCAATGCTTGCAAACACATCGGGAGCTTGAGAGGCAGGTGAGGGTGTAATGTGTGCAACCGGCCACTCTTCCCATCACAACCTCCTCTCGCTTCTTCCTACAGGGTACAGCATCTCCTCCTTCCTGCAGATGCTGCACCCCGAGTGTAAGGAGCTGCCTGAGCCCAACCTGCTGCCAGGGCAGCTATCCCACGGGGCGGTGGGTGTCAAGGAGGGCCGTGTGCAGTGGATCTCCATGGCCTTTGAGTCGGTGAGCCTAGGGGCGCTGCGCAGTGTGCTTGTCTTGAACGCATGTCCCCCTACACTCCTGTTCCTCTGCCCCACCAGGGAAAGATACCTCGGCTCTGGCCTGAGGCTCATAGCTAGCAGTTGTCAGTGGCAAGCGCTACCCATCTGACTATACAGCTTCGTCCTTTCTGCCACATAGATATTAACTATCTGTGGGAGGAAAGGGGGCCCAGGAGATGCCTCTCTGTCATCTTTATGTTCCCTAGGCTCTGCCAAGGGAGGTACAGGAATAAGTGTACACATGCATGCACACCGTCATATCACCTGGCCTGGCCTCCCTGGTGTCCTGCTGCCTCCCTGTGGAGACCAGGGTCCCAGCCTCTACCTGATCCTGGTGCCAGTGACACTGTAGATCAGGTCCCCAGTTCCCTCTGTCCTCTGATTCTCCGCCTACAAAGCAGGGTTAAAAAGCCTTCCCTAACTGGGCATTGGTGGCACACGCCTTTAATTCCAGCACTCAGGAGGCAGAGGCAAGTGGATCTCTGTGGGTTTGAAGCCAGCCTGGTCTATAGAGAGAGTTCTAAGAAAGTCAGGGCTGCACAGAGAAAGCTTGTCTGGGAGGAAAAAAAGTCTTCCCCTGCCCAGCCCAGTCATGGAGACACAGCCCCATGGAGATAAATGGGAACAACACACCTTGCTGGGAGTGGCAAAACCGAGACCAGGTGACAAGCAGGAGAGAGTACCTACTCTCCATCCACTCATGCACTCTCCCACAGTCAGTGTCACTTGTTCTACAAACTATGAAGCCCCTGGTTCAGGTCAGGGGACTGGAGACCCCTAACCCGGTGAGTGCAATCCCAGGCTGATACAAGGTCTGAGTCAAAGCTCCAAACAGCCTTTTCATTC
>LOJH01003108.1:0-30748 GCA_001685095.1 Ellobius talpinus | reverse complement strand
TCTCTCTCTTTCTTTCTTTCTTTTGGCGGGCAGAGTGGCAGGGAGTTCAAGATAAAGTTTCTCTGTGTAGCCTGACTGTCCTGAAATTCATTCTGCAGACAGGCTGGCCTTGAACTCAGGGGTCCACCTGCCTCTGCCCCTGCACTACCACACCCAGGAGGAATCAGCTCTTCTTCTGGTCATCAGGTATAGATGATGCTTTAAAGAGAGCCAACACATAGATGGGATTTCCTGGATCATGAGCCAGACGTGGAGCCTGAGTGTGTCCCCAAAGTGCATCCTCAACCATGAAAGCACATAACCTCTCACAAAGGCAGGCGATATTACTAGGGGGTTGGAGGCTACAGTCAGACCGAGGAGCCTGCTCTTAGACTCCTGAAACAAGTTCAGGGTCTTCCTAACATACTCTCCTCTTGGTAAAGCTGGAGCCGCAGGAGGCCTGTCACTGGGGAAAAGGCCCCGGGAGCAGGCTGGTCCTGACCCGGGGCTTCTGGAGCTCATTGTGCAACAGCCGCCTATACAGGGTCCATCTAGCTGACCACAACATGGAGTGTTGTGTTAATGAATGGCCGGCAGATCGAGAGAGTCGGAGAGGGGCCTGGCAGATTGACAGTATATCCCAGAAGGCCTGATGTCTCCTGAGACCTTCCCAATAACCCAGTTTAATACAGAGCTGGTTCATTTACGTGCTGTCTACCTGATGCTTGCTTCCTCGGGGAGAGCCCTGCCTGGCCCATTACTTTAAAGGAATAGTTCATTCTTGCTAGGACCACTACCTTTTCAGAGGGCTGTGGGGATGCTGGATAGATGGGCCGAGGATGGAGGAGACTGTAGCTCAGACTCCCTAGCTTCTGGGCAACTCTGTGACCTCTGGGGCTCCTATAAATTAGCCTCTGATTTACATATGCACAGTCTGGGTATCAGAGAGGGCAAGTGTGTACGGCACCGTGGCTTCTGGCCAGGCTTGCTCTCTCTTCCAAGGATGGCAGTCTCAACATCCAATTGTACTTTCTCAGCCTTACTTCTCCCCTGTGTAGGGGCTGACAGACCCAGTTCCCACCCAGCTCTCCCAAAGCAGGGGCAGGCCTGGGAGAAGAAGGTGGTAACAGTTTGGGTGCCCTAGGGAACTTGGGCCACACAGCTGTCTGCCTCTTTGATCCCCTTCATCTTCTTTGTGAGTGCTGGCACCACTGGGTCCCAGAGGCACCAACTCCCGTGAATAGAGGCTTGACCTTCCTTTGACGCCAATGTGGACTGCAGTCTTAATGAGCTTCACTGAGCTTAATGAGATCTCTGTTCACTTGAGCTCAGCAACCAGCCTGCGGGGGGACAACCCACGATGTGCAGGCATCGGTGTGCCAAGGTGACAGCCCTCTGTATGGAGGAGGGGCCAAGGGCATGAGTGAGGTCTGAGGGAGTAAATCCCTTCACCCACCAAAGACCCCTTGGCCCTACTTCTCTACCAAGCCCAGATGTCAATGATAGTTGCTTTAAGGGGTGCCTACTCTGCTCTTAAGGGGTGTTCCCTGTCCCTTGAGAATCCTCAATGTGCCTCAAGGAAGTGCCTTCATCTTGTCCCATTAAGGAAGCTGCTGCCAGAGATGTGCCCGTGTCCTCCTCTCTAGCTGACCACAAGCTGTGAGAATGGACAGGGCTGTGCCCACCTCCCCATCTGCCAGAGGATGCTGTTTTGTCCTGGGGAGGATGGGGGGACAACAACAGTCTTTCCAAACAGAAGCCCACTCTCTAGCTGCCTGGTAGACTTTGGTGACGAGGCTCTGGGGAAGTGAGTGTTCAGGTACCGCCTGTCAGCAGCGTGTGTATTCCATGTGTATTCTGCTCAACCATGCGGGGCTGTCTGAGTGTAACCAAGTGATGACCATGCCGCCCCTCGGATTCAGCACCCCTGCTCCTGTGAATTGATCCTGCAGGTAAATTTAACCCTGGTCGAGTGCAGAAGGTATGTGCTGAAGCTTGGTCTGGTTTATCAAAGAACCAGAACCTCCCGCATCCATCAGCACTGGGACAGGGGATGTGAGTTCCATAGGTCTGTGCTCTGCAGCCGAAAATTAACAAGGGCATTTCCTCGGAGCCGTGATAGAAAAATTGCCAGAGAAGATTAAATGAGAGGAGAGGTTGTAAAACTCTGAAATCCACTAGCTTATGTGTTTGAACAAAACCCAAACAGGAGAGAACCTGTACTTAATTTTTTTTATTTTTGCATGTGCATTAAATAATTCTGGAGAACAATACAAGGAGAGACCGCAGCAGTGGTTACCTGTGTGCACTGGGGTGGGGACGCTACTCTGAGGCAGACAGCCGTGGAGAAAGCCTCCTACCATAAATCTTTGCACTCTCAGTGTTCAGACTGCAGGAATCAATCATGTAGATGATTTTCTTGTAAAGAGTGGGGTGGCTGACACCGGCTTCTTGAGAAGCTCACTTCAGCAGCAGGAGGGAGAGAGGGTTTCCACTAAGGCCTCAACAAACACAAACTGGTATTAGTTGCATCTGATACCCTTCCCGGAGCTGCTGGTGGCAATGTCAGGTACCCACCCTGACACCATTTCCAAGCAAGGACAGGGTTGAAGCTAGAGAGACTGGGGTGAGATCAAAGCAACGGTGGTCCTGATACCTCCTCCCCTGCACCAAGCCTAGGTGTAGACGAAGGGGCAGTGAGGATGCCCGGAATGGGCTGCCTTGGGTAGCAGGAGGTCAGAGCTCAGCTCATTACCCACCTGCCATGCTCTCACAATAACTCCTTCATTCTGCCCCTGCTGGCCTTGTGTCTGAGTAAGGCACACATTCCATCTTTACCTGCTCGCTCATCCATTAAATAGGATAATACCTACTGAGCATGGTCTTTGTACCTTAATAAGATGATGTTTGCCCAGGCCGTGGCCACACTAATACCTGTCATGCCATCTTCCCTGTTGTCTTTCTAGTCAAACAGGTCTCTTCCAACCCTGAGTAGATGGATGTGTTTAGCATTCCAAAGCTCTTCAATAAGCAGAAGCTATTCCCTCCCCAGCTGTCCTTCTGCCTGGAGAGGAATATGCTTTCTTTCCCTGCGACAGTGAGCTTGGCTGCGGGACCCACGTTAGTCAGTGGAATACCGCAAGCAGGAAGCAGTAAAGGCTTGAAATATAGCTGTCCCTCTGTGTTTCTGCCTCTCTGAGTAAAAGACATGGTCCCCAAGCCTACTGGCTCCAGGAAGTTGAGAAGTCTGCAAGATCAGCTTAACCCCACCTCTGGCCTGCCACCAAGCCTAGATGGTCCTAGCATAGATCAGACTCCCAGTGGACAGTACATGATTAGTACAGAAAGATTCTGTGTTTGGGGATGCTTGTTATGCAACACTCTGGCAGCAATAGCTGAAGCACTTCCTGGAAGCTGTAGAATTCAACTAGGGGTTCTTCACACAGCTTCTGGGGCTCTACGGGGTCTCACTGTCAATGCCCCCCCCATCATCATCTCATGCCACATCCTCGACTTTGCCTTCAGGCCTCACTAACCAAGCTCCACCCCTAACATGGGCAATGCTACAACTCAGCCCAGCCTTTGCACAGGCTAGCCTCATCTTGAAGCCACTGCACTGTGTAGTGCCTTCTCCTGTAGGAGGCTTCATCCAGAAGCCTTTGTGGGAACCGCATGTCTAGGTTCATCAACATAGCACCTAGCCTTCCTTCTGTGCTGTTAAGGACCTGCTGCTTGGCCGGCTCCTCCACTAGGGGGGTTCTCCACGGAAGAAGAGGATGGGCGTCCAAGCTCTTGCATGATGTGTTCACTGTAAATACTGCCTGAATACCCCCCCCACCCACACACTAAACCTCCATCTACATGAGAAACCGAATGGTCTCTCATGATGCAGCTGTGTTAGTTACTGTTCTATTGCTATGAAGAGACACCATGACCAAGGCAATTTATAAAAGCATGTAATCGGGGGCTTGCTTGCAGTTTCAGAGGGTGAGTCCATAACAGTCATGACTGGGAGCATCATGGCAGCAGGCAGGCAGGCATGGCACTTGAGCTGTAGCTGAGAGCTCCCATCTGATCCACACGCAGTGGGCAGAGAAAGCTAGACTGGGCTTTTGAAACCTCAAAGTCCACCTCCAGTGACACGCCTCCTTCAACAAGGCCACACCTCCTAACCCTTTCTCAATAATCCACCAACTGAAAACCAAACATTCAAATGTACAGGGTCCATTCTCATTCAAACCACCACAGGGACAGAACAGGTTTTGGGGTAGGAGGTGTCACTGTGCCTTCTGCCCTGCCTCCCAGCTCCGCCTTCTCACCCATCACCCTCTGCTCTTTCTTGTTTTTTAAGTAGAGTCTCATGCATCACCAGGTTATCTTCAAACTCCATATGTATCCAAGGACAACCTTGAACAACCAATCCTCCTTCCACCTCCTGGGTGTTGAGATGACAGGTGAGCATCACCACGCCCAGCATATTGCTTAGACTCCTGAGGGGCTCAAAGAGAATGTCTCTACAGTGCCTGGTGCTTGAGGCACGACCCTTCAGCTCCTGGCTTCAGAGCTTTGTGGCCTTTCCTTTGCCACTGAGGCTCAGTGTATCTATTATTTCTTGATACCCAATGAACCCCCTCAAAGTCTACTGACTTAAAACAAGGACATGCCAGGCAGTGGTGGCACATGCCTTTGATCCCAGCCCTCTGGAAGCAGAAGACAAGTGGAGCTCTGTGAGTTTGAGATCAGCCTGGTCTACAGAGTGAGTTCCAGGACAGCCAGGACTATGCAAGGAAACCCTGTCTCAACAAACAAAAACAAAAACAACAAAAGCCAAACAAGTACACAGGGCTGAAGAGATGGCTCAACAGTCAAAATCACTTGCTGCTCTTACAGAGGACCTAAGTTTGATTCCCAGTATCCATGTTGGGCAGTTCACAACCATCTACAACTCCAGTTCCAGGGGACTCAACAACTTCTTTTGACCTCACACATCACTTAAAAACAATAAAAAAAAGAAACTAAAAAATCCATTCTCACGATCCCATCGTACCACAAAGTAAGTCCCGCCGGACTCCTCTAGGTGGTTTTGTGACCCTAGAAGGGCTCTTTTATGAGTCTGCACTCAGCTAAGGTTAGCTGGGTGGCTGTATTTTCAGGGGTTGGAGGTTTGGTAGGTTCTTAGACTGAAAGATTCGTCACAAGGCCATGGGTCATATAGCATCCAGCAGACCAGCTCAGGCTTGTCCACAATGACAGGTATCCAGAGAGTATGGGAATGTACACACAGCCTCCTTTTATGAGCTGAACGTCACCTCTCCAAAAAATGATATTTAGAAATCCTGACCTCTGGTGTTTCAACACGTGGCCTCATTTTTGGAAGCAGGCTCTTCACAGACAACCAAGTTAAAGTGAGGTCATTAGAGTAGACTGCTTTTAATTAAGTGTGGCTGGTGCTGTGGCCTGAACTGTGTTCCACTCCATCCCGAGAGCCATATACCAAGGACCCAATCCTGGACGCTCACGTGTGACTTCCTTGGAGATGGGGCCTTTAGGTGGGGGAGGGGGAGGGAGTAGGAACCAGGCTGACAACATGGGCCCTGACCCAATCTGGCTGCTGTCCCTACAGGGGAGAAGCAATCACGATGTAGAAATCAAGAGTATACAAAGCATGGAGGGCCACCTATGGAGGATACAGGTCAAGGTACCATCTGCAAGCCAAACAGAGGGACCTCGGCAGAACCAGTCCCGCCCCCAGTCTAGGGAACAAATGTCTGCCATAGAAACCCCAGCCTGTGGGATTTTGTTATGACAGAAAATTAATATTATAAAAATGAAATGTGGGGCTGGGTGAGGGAATGGCTCAGTGACCCATAAGTGTGAGAACCTGACTTCCGATTCCCAGAAACCATGTAAAAGTTGGGCATGGTATCATGAGTCTGTGAAGCCAATTCTTCTATAGCAAGACAAGATGGGGATGGAAAAACCTACAGATGTTCCCGGGCTAAGAATCCCGGCATACACAGTAGAGAAGGAATGAGGTACCCCGTCTCAGCAAGGAGGAATGAGAGGGCTGTTCTCTGACCACAAACGCACTGTGGCACACATACCTGCATACACACACACACACACATACACACACACAGAGGGGGGCTATTTAATGAGGGGATCTGGACATAGACACACATAGATAATGTAGCACACAGAGATACATGCCAGGTGAAGCTGGAGGAGTGTATCTTTAAATCACAGAGCACCTAAGGACCGCAAAGTACCTGAAAATGGGGTGAGGCAGGAGGGAACCCACAGGCTTCCCCGGGCCATGGGCTGTGAGCATCCTGCTTTCCTGCCTCAGAACCAGAAGCTCTAATACATCCACTTTCGGTACTTTGTTAGGGCAGCTAGGCAACCAAGACACCAGCATCCTTTTCTCCAGTAGAAGGATGCTGGCAGGCTCTGACCCAGGCCTGGTGTCAAGTTCAAATGGACCAGGAAGTGGGGACTGCTGGGTCAGATGCGGTGGAGGAAGGCTCTCTGTCCGTTCTACCAAAGAGCTGAAAAGTCCTCTGAGATAGTTTGCAGATTCGGATTCTGTGAGAGAAATGAAAGCAGCCCATGGGTCATGATCAACCATTCCCAGACTTGTCTGTTGAACAAGGCAAGGCTACACCTCACACAGTGTTTCTGCAGCCCGGTTTCAGCAGGGCATGTGGCACAGTAGATACAAAGTGACGATAGGTTGAAGTCTTTTTTCTTTTTTTAAGCCAAGATCTTTATTCACAGTTTAAGTGCAGTTTCCAGAGCAGTGCTGGCATGGAGCAGAAACTCAGAGGCTAATGAATTCCAGCTGGCTTGGCATTGAGGTCCCTGCCTGCCCACAGGGGCCCACCTGGTACTACCTCCTATCTGTAGGTGTCCAGTCTCTAGGAAGAAAAGCTGCCTCTGACGGCAACAGCCTCGTTCCCACGCCAGCTGCTGTGGAAAACCCGCAGGCTGTCACCACTGTGTGCTCCCTCATCCCAGGAATCTGCTTCACAGGCAAGACTCCTGTCTCCCGGTTCAGACAGACACAGTGAACCCTAGTGAGGGGAGCAGGCAGAGGCAGCTGGGAGGGGGCCAGCCCTGCTCTGCTCCGCCCTCCTTCCCGAACTGTCACTATAGGCAGAGCTGTGCAGCAGGCAGGCGTGTGAGCACTTACCACCATCCCTGTCCTGCCCTAATCGCTTCAAACACTCAAAGGCTCTTGAGTAGCTGCAGGTCACAAACTCAAAAGCACAAGAGAGATGGCCGAGCTTTGCGTCAGAGGAGAGGAAGGGAAGTGACATCCACCCTCACATCAGCCAACCCCCAAACCCAATTCATAAAATGAAAATCTGGTGTGACATTCAACTAAATTAACAATTTATGGATAATTCACAATGCTCATATCATTAAGCAAATGCACTTTAAATTGATTTCAAATTAGTGGGCTAATGATTTCCCTCAGGACCGGTCTCCTCCAGCCTCCAGCATGGCGTTTCTAATAAGAGGTAGGTGTGATAACAGCCTCTTTATTCCATAATTGAAGCCATAATTGAACTTGAGGTCACATCCAAGGGCCCTATTGATCCTCACGGAGAGAGAAAAGTGCTGACAGCGACCATCCTTGGGCCAGCGGGGCTAGAGGGGCCACTGAGACTTTTGCAACTGTGGCAGATTTGAAAGCGTTTCCTGTATGACCTGCAGGTAACCTGGATGGCTGATAGGAAAGTTAAGTCCCCTTGAGACTTAGAGTGTCCCCAACCCCAGATTCAGAATATCCCAAGATGTATAGGGAGTCCACAAAACCCTCCAAGATCCCCAAGGTCCCAAGGTAAATACTGCATCCTACCGTGACTCACCCCATCTGCCTGGCTCCCAACTGTCCAGGCTGAGTAAACCCAAACCAAGGAGCCCCACAAACAAGCTTTGCTCCCCCCCACATCCATGCTATGTCCCGAATCCTTTAACCCCCAACTCAGCCCAGCCAAGAGCTCCCTGGATATCTATTCAGAAGACAGAGCAACGTTGAGACTGCTGTTGACCCAGCCCTGGGTCAACATCTCACAGCAAGCACAAAGCATTGCCTGTCTCCACTGTAGCAACAGAAGGGGCCGTGAGCATCTCATGCTCCATCTCAAGAGAACTCAGGAGCTTCACTTTATTCTGCACCAGCCTTTTGGACATTTTGAATTCAGAGATCTTTTCTCTAAAGAGTAAGTGAGGGCAGCGAAGTGGGAGGAGGAGCAACAGAGAGGGAGAAAGGAAGCCAGAGGAAAGGAAGAGGGGGGCAGAGGAAGGGAAGAGGGGGGAGGCCAGAGGAAGGGAAGAGGGGGAGGCCAGAGGAAAGTAAGTGGGGAACCTAGAAACCCAGTGAAAACAGGAGTGAGAGGGGAGAGGGAGACCAACATAAGACACACAGAGACTGGGAGGCACAGAAGAGGCACAGGCAGCAGCAAGAAACTCAGAGACACACAGACGGACACAGGCAGATATACACATATATGGATGGACACACACATATACAGACATATGCACCTATGGACATAAACATAGAGACCAGTGATTCTGAACCTTCCTAAAGCTTCAGCCCTTTAATACAGTTCCTCATGTCGTGGTGATCCCAATCATAAAATTATTTTGTTGCTACTTCATAACTATAATTTTGCTACTATTACAAATTGTAATGTAAATATCCAACCTGCAACCCCTGTGGGAGGCCATGACCCACAGGTTGAGAACCATTGAAGTAGCCATAACACACAGACATATGCACATATATGGACTAATGAACACTCAGACATACACACATGGACACACACATAAATATACACATACATATACATAGAGACATACACACAGAAAGATAGACACACACAGGTATATGCATACATACTCAGAGACGTATGCACAGATGTACACATGTATAAACACAGAGACATACATGGACAAATTGGTTTCACAGAAAAGTAACTACATAGCTGAAAACCTTGTGACTCCAAAGTCAGAATACACAGTCAGCAGAACAAAAGGGGATGAGGTCCTCACGAGCAGATCAATGTTGAGGACCGTGTGAAATATTCCACAGGCTCCTTGGGTTTATTGCACTGTCTCTGACACAGATCCAGCTTGTGCTTTAGAATTACTTAAACCCGGAGGCTGGGTAATGGCTCGCTAAGAGCCAGCGCAAGCACAAGGCTGGGTAATGGCTCGCTAAGAGCCAATGCAAGCCCGAGGACCAGATCCTAAAGCTGGGCATGGCCACATGCACCCCTGTCACCCCAGGACTGGAGGGGTGTAGAGTGGAAACAGGAGGAACATTGCAGCTCAGTGGCTGACAGCCAAGCTCCAGGTTCAGTGACAGACTTTATCTCAAGGGATTAAGTGGAAAATGATAAGATAGGACACACAATGTCTTCCTCTATGGTCTTTGTATGCA
Organism: Ellobius talpinus; assembly: GCA_001685095.1. NCBI lineage: Eukaryota > Metazoa > Chordata > Mammalia > Rodentia > Cricetidae > Ellobius > Ellobius talpinus. The sequence goes on along the minus strand of LOJH01003108.1, from coordinate 21,318 downwards.
CACAAATGGATGCATGAACACACGCAGATGCACACACAGAGACACCCACAGTTTCCTAAAAACTGCAGCAACCATCTCTGTGAATCTCAGAATGCCTGAGAAAGGTAAAAACGGGAGCAAGAGTTTTCTCTTTTTACTGCCTCTGCGCCCATCTTGGTCTTGGAGCAGGAAGCTTCCTGCAGATTTGAAGCCAGCCTTTGAGTGTCCAGAGTTCCCAGGACCATGCAGTGGGTCCGAGGGTGGAGAACCAAGTCCTGCTTGACTGGATTCTTCTCTCAGTCACGTTCTAGCTCGGGATGTGAAAGACAGAAGTGGGGGGGATCACTCATTTTACCTCATTCAGATTCCATTACAGACAGGGTCATGTCGGTGACAGAGAAGAAGGAAAAATGTCTCTGTTCCAGGCAGAGGTTAGCAGGGAAGTCACCTAATCAATATTGATCAGTAAAGTGCCCCCAGAAACTCTCAGGCCACAATTATCCAAATGGAGACTTCCAGAACATCGTCTCTGCTGGTCAGGAGAAAAGAAAAAGCCAGGAAGGAGGAATTAAATTTTTTAATGACTATAAATCAATATGACCAATTTGAAAACTGATGTCCACACTGTAACCTAGCGATCCCAATCCTGAATACATACCCAACACAGTTGGGTGTTTTGCTTATCTGAAAAAATGCACAAAGACACGTTCAGGCAGCTCTCTTCCAAAGATCTCAAACTGGAGACAGCCCCATTGCCTATCAATGAAGGAACAAATGAATTACAGTGTGCTGATTGCACACAGAAACGTGTTGCGCATCAAAAAAAAAAACAAATACCGGTGCACAGCAGACCGGAACTGAAGACATAGTGTGGAAGGAGGAAGTGAAACTGGAAGAGGGGATGCTGAAGAATCCAGACGAAATGAAGTGAAGGAATAAGAAAGGCTAATCTGTGGGGACAGAGTTCCAAAAAGCAGTTATCCTTGCAGGAAGTTCTACATGCAAGGGGACTCAGGTGTCTGCTAGGAATTCTGCAATTATCTCTCTCTCTCTCTGTTATAGACTTAAAATTTGTGTGCTTATACATAGAAAGTTTTAACTTTTTTTTCAGATAGGGTCTCACTTCATGGCCCAGGCTAGCCGATAGGGTCTCACTTTGGAGCCCAGGCTAGCCTTGAACTTTCAATCTCCCTGCTTTAGCTTCCCTTGCTGAGATTATGTGTGGCCTTTCTAACAAATAATTTTTATATGATTCTGCCACACAGGATCCTGGTGTTCCATCTTGAGGGGAGCTGTGTCACATGCGGGAGTTCCTGAACGTGGGTCTCCAGACACAGGGTCAGTACAAACCTTGCCGTCTAAGTCTGGGAGACAACTGTGGTAAGTGGGGTCTGTGAGCCGAGGCCTGTGGCACCTATGCCCTTACTTAATCTTGATGTGTCCCAAAATACCCCACAGAGAGGCTGAAAGGGTTTAGAATCTGCAGTGATTTGAACGAGAATGGTCCCCATAGGCTCATATTTTGGGATGCTTGGTCCCCAGTTGGAACCATTTGGGAAGGGTTAGGAGGTGTGGATTTGTTGGAGGAGGTGTGTCACTGGGGGCAGGCTTTGAGCTTTCAAAAGTCCACTGCATTCCCAATGAGTGTTCTTGCTCTCCCCCCTCCGCCATTTCTCTCTCCCTCATTTTCCTTCCCCTCTCCCTCGTCTTTCCCTTCCTCCTCCTCCCTCCCTACCTCATGTTTGTGGGATCAAGATGTGAGTTCTAAGTGGCTGCTCCAGCACTATGCCTGCCTGTCTGCCTCCTGCCATGCCCTCCACCATGACGTTCATGGATCCACCCTCTGGAACTGTAAGGCCCTAATAAATCCCTTTTTCTACAAATTGACTTGGTCATGGTGTCTAATAACAGCAACAAAGGTAACTCCTATCACTCTTTCACTCCAGTGGAACAGGACCCCTTTAGGGAGGAATAGGACAACAGTGGCAACTCCTGAGTGGCTTTCAAGAGATGCCAGAGGTGTGTGGGATTATTTTCTAGCCTGCAACTACCATCATCTGTTACTGCAACATGACCTCACCATGGTGAAGCATGATGACCTCACGATGTAATGACCACACACGGCCAGGGCAAAACCCATAACAGGAAATGGGATGGGTCGCTTCAGCACGTCGGACAGAGGGCACCCAGGGAAGTCCTGGGGCTGATTGTTTCAGCACCGTGGACAGAGATTCCGTTCGCTCTCGGGTTATGGATGCAGGCGAGGCTCCTTAAGTTGTTTGCAAAGAGCTGTCTTCCCAGTTTGCTAGTTACACGCGGCGCTGCTGTTTCCAGCTTTATATAACAAATTAAACCCTGGCAGCGTTAAAAATGTATGTGTAATGAGAAGATTGGCTTGGAAAACACCCAACTTGTACCTCCCACTGACACCTTCCTCCAATTCAGGTCTCTCCCGGGGTTCCTGCATGCCAGCAAATACTCAGGTAACAGGCATTCCTGGTAGCTGGAACTGTCAGAGTACATACAAAAAAGAACAGGACCCCTGGGATTCACCTAGACTTGAGAAAACTTTCTGAGAGAGTGAGAAGAGAGGCTGTTTTTTAAAATAAATATATGACCACGGACTGAAAACATACATGACTCTGTGGTAATGCTCTTGCAGAGAACTTGAATTCAGATTCCAGTACCCACATCCAGTATCTCACAACCCTCCTGTAACTCCAGTTCCAGGGGATCCAACACCCTCTTCTGGCCTCTTCTGGTACCCATGCACACATGGTGCACATAAACTTGTGCAGGTGTGCACACAGAGAGAGAGAGGGAGAGCAATTTACACACTGAACTCTTTCTTAACTATTTTTGGATTTGTTTTTGTTTTATGTGTGTGGGTGTTTTGCCTGAGTGTATGTATGTAGTGCGCCTCCTGTGGGCAGTGCCTACTGAGGATAGAAAGGGTGTCAGATGCCCTGGAATTGGAGTTACAGACAGTTGTGAGCCACCACATATGGGTACTGGGAATTGACCCTGGGTCCTCTGGAAGAGCAACCAGGGCTCTTAACCACTGAGCCATCTCTCCAGCCCCAATACATTGAACGCTTATTGAAAGCTTACTATGTGCTGGCCAATGAACTCTCCTGCTCTCAGGCAGCTTCCCCTCCAGTAAGGGCAGGAGCATGAACATAACTGATAACTGGGACCATTTCCATTTGTGGAAACAAAATACTTAAGTGTCTTGGGTGGGAGTCACTGTCTGGATGGCTAGAAATGGTTATGATCAGGTGATGTCTGAGATGAGATCTGAACAATGAGAAGAGTCAGACATGGGGGCAGCCGGACAAAATTCATCCTGAGAGAAGAGTGCAGCTACCAGAAAAGGAATGAGGTGGGCACAAGTGTGGTGAAAAGTAAAGGGGGAATGTCACAGTGAGTGAAAGAATGAAGGAGAGGAAGACATAGAAGAAGACCAGGGACATGGAAGTAGGCTGGGATGGGGGCAGGGCTTGCAGGTCATAGAGAAAGGAAGAGCATGCAAAGCCTTTAATTCTCTCCTGGGCTTTCCTTCTTTCTCACCATAGCCAGTGGGATATGTGGGCTCAGGCCAATGGGATGCCAACCACAGAGACCACACACTAACAGTAGGCAAACGTGGCAACATATATTTACGATGTGGGTGGGCTGTGGAGCTGCTCAGTCAGCAAAGAACTTGCTGCGTTAGCACAAGGCCCTGAGTTCAATCCTTAGGACCCACATGACAAAGCTTAACATGGCACTGAATGAACGTAATCCCAGCGTCAGGGCAAAGACATGTAGACCTCTGTGACCTGCTGGCCAATCAAGCTAGCCTGGCGAGCTCCAGCGAGAAAACGCTGCCTCATAAAATAAGATGAAGGAGCTGGGGATGGCTCAGGGGATGAGCGCTTGCTGCTCTTGCAAGAGACCCGAGTTCAGTTCCCAACATACATCTCAGGTGACTTACAACCATCTGCAACTCCAGCTGCATGGAATCTGATTGCCTCTTCTGGCCTTTGTAGACAATCCCTGCACATACGGCATTCATTCATGCCTCTCTCTCTCTCTCTCTCTCTCACACACACACACACAGAGACATAAGCAACATTTTTTAAAAATCTTTTTTACATGTGCACCTCTACAGGAACACACGTGCACACCCATCGTGTATATCTACACACACATAAACACATACAAAATAGAACATGGGTACCACTTTGCAGTCACAAGACCAGAAAGACCACAGCTGGCAAGCCCGTCCTCCACCTTGCCAGCCACAGGCACCTGGACAACCCACTTGTACCCAGCAGAACCACCAGTAAAGACAGAGTCGGCATGACTTAGTATCGAGACCCTGGTTCTTGGTCCCATCTCACTCGTTCACTGGGGGACATCAGGTCAGCTCTTCCTCTCGCTAATGCTCATTCTTCTCATCTGCAGAACAAGGGACTCATTTGGACCTTGTGACCCTTCATCTGCAGCATCTGTCTGTAAATGGCCCTTGACTGCATGTTGTGCCTATAACTGGCTTTCACATCCAAGTGTCTCTTGTGGTTCCAAACTCTCTCAAAGTATAGATTGCATGTCTTGTGCCCATTTGTTATTGTGGATTAGATGTAAAATGTCTATGTTTAATCACTTGGTCCCTAGCTAGAGGCACTGTTTAGGAAGTCATAGAACCTTCAGCATGTGGGGCTTAGTTGTAGGAAGTGTATATCTGGGGCTCTGGGGAGGGTCTGGAGGTTTACAGTCAGGTCCCACTTTCTGCCCTCTCTCTGCTTCCTGGTCCACCAAGATACGAGCAAGCTGCCATGGCAGCCAGTCACTCCCATTACTAAAGCTTCCCTATCATAACGGATCTTCCACTGAGAGCCAAAATGAAACTTCCAACCTCATCAGAGGCAAAGCTGCCCAGTCAGGAAAAACAACTAACCCGCTGTTTTCCAAGCAGGGACAAGAGACTTGGAGGCCACATGAGACTGTTCACAAGATTTCCACTGCTTCAGCTACAGGGTGTTTAATGGGGGCCCATGGCAGCTTGCCCAGTAAACTGACCTGGAGGGCACTGACACGGTCTCCCCCACGTCACTCTCCAGCTGTCCACGTCCCCTCCTCCCAGCTCATTACAGTCCCTGTCAGGCCCTGACTATCCAGCAAAGTCCCTTCACCTGCAGCAGGCGTGATGAGGCTAGGAAGTTGCCCCTGCCCCAGGCACTGCTATTTTTCCTTCAAGGCCACTGTCAGAGCTGCTCACCACACAGGCCTCTGCTGTAATTGGAGTCTCGGCTCATTAGCTAGGGAAGAGGAGGAGGACACTATAGGCTTCTCCTGAGAGTACTCATTCAGAAGGTGTTCCCTTCAAGGCTCCTGGTCTGGAAGGATGATGTCCGTTATGGAAATTACCACCCACCCATATGTATAAATCTTCCCCAAAGCCTCCTGCAGGCTCCATTCCTTCCCCAGCTGCACTAGAGGTGGCAGAAGAGGGGCTGAACTACAAACACTGAGGTCTCCATCTCTGAACTGGCATGGCAGGAATCACGGTGGCCTGAAGAGCCCATATCACCCAGGGTCAGGCTCCTAAAGGTTCACTGTGTGCCTTGCACTGCAATTGGGTCAAACTTGAAGTTCTGCTTTGTGTGTGTGTGTGTGTGTGTGTGTGTGTGTGTGTGTGTGTGATGTGCACATGAATGTAGGTGTCTGTGGAAGCCAGAAGAGAGAGCCAGATACTCTGAAGCTGGAGGCGGCGGTGATTGTGGGCTACTCAATGTTGATTTTAAGAACTGTGTTGGCTAGTTTTATTCAACTTGACACAAGCTAGGGTAGTTTGAAAATAAGGAACCTCAATTGAGAAAGCAGTCCCACAGACTGGCCAGTAGGCAACATTGTGCTGCATTTTCTTATTTGGTGTTTGAAGAACTCAAACATCAATGTTTGAAAAAATTCACTGTGGATGGTGCCACCCCAGGGCAGGTGGTCCTGGGTGTATAAAAAAATCAGGTTGAGCAAGCCATGGGAAGCAAGCCAGATGTTCCTCCATGGCCTCTGCATCAGCTTCTGCCTCCAGGTCTCTGCCCTGTTTGGGTTCCTGTCCTGACTTTCCTGGATCATGGACTGCAAGATGTAAGCTGAAATGAGCCTTTTCCTCCCCAAGCTGCAAGGTGTTTTCTCGCAACAGTGGCAACCTTAATAAAGACAGGAACCAAATGCTGGTCTGCTGGAAGGGCAGCAAATGTGTGAGGGCACACATATGTGCAAGTGTGTGTGTGTGTCTGTGTGTGTGTGTGTGTACACTCATGCACCAGCATGTGAAAGTGTAGGCCAGGGGACAACCACGGGTGTCATTACTCAGGTGCCATTCATCTCTCCGCCAAACCTTTGAGACAAGGTCTTTCAATGGCCGGAGACTTACAACATAGGTGAGACCAGCTAGCCAGAGTCACAGGGACCCTCCTGTCTCTGCCTTCCCAGTGATGGGATTTATAAGTAGACACCACCATGCCCAGTTCTTTTTTAACATGGGTTCGAAGGATCAAACGCAGGTTCTCGTGTTTGTAAGGCAAGCTCTTTACCAACTGAGCCATCTCCCCAAGCCCAAATGGGATATAAATTCACAGTTGGAGGGAGGAAGGCATGGGGTAATTATACCCTGTGGGAGTGGGGAGGCATGCCATTTCTCCCCCAAGTGATGCTGTGCCTTCTCGGCAGGAATGCCTGCACAGGCTGAGCCATGGGATGCAAACTCCGGGTACCTTCACTGGCTTCACTGGTGGTGCAGGCATCTCTGCTCCCTGATCAACTGTTAAGAGTTATTGTGCACTGGACATGGTTCCAGGACAACCAGAACTCCAGAGAGAGAGACCCTGTCTCAGGGAGGGGGGAGAGAACAGAGAAAGGAAGAAAAAAAAACAAAGGGAAAGGAAAGGAGGGGAGAGGAGAGGGGAGAGAAAGGGAAGGGAGGAGAAGGGAAGGGAAGGGAAGGAATTACTGTGACTTACAGAGCAAAGTACCACCTGGAGGGTCAGGCACTGAGTGGGCATCTGTCTGTCCAGCTCTCGGTTCACATATCTGCTGCTCATCACCCTGCCATAGGCATCCCAGAGCATCACCAGAAGGCCAGAGTCAACATTTCGGAACACTGTACTCCAAAGTCCACGAGATAACAAATCTAATGTCCCACCTGAACCACGTGTGCATCCCTAATCGTGACACCATTGCCAGAGGGACTGGTAGCCTGACCAACAGACACAGACAAAACAACTACCACTCAGGGGACAGAGGGGTCCCCTTGAGTGACCACCACACCAAGCCCCTTAGGAGTGTATGTGCTGAAGATGGAGCCCCATCCCTTCTACCCCATGGGCTTTTCTCACCATGTGACCAGGACACGCTAGTGGATTAGGAGTGGATTAGGAGTGGATTAGGAGCTGACCTTAGACTGACCTGGCCTAAAATAGCTGGAGTGTTGGTGTCCTGGGAAGATGGGCGTGACATGCTTGGCACAGAGCAACTTTCCAGGATAGGGACAGCCAGGGCTTTGTTCCCTACTCCTCTGGAAAAAGATCTTCAAAGCTTTAGCCCCAATATATCGCCTCTGAGGTACATGATGTGAGACAAAAGGTTCCCCAGCCTTGATTAAATGAGATCCCATAGTGAGACATCCTCTCTCTCTCTCTCTCTTTCTCTCTCTCTTTTCTCCTTTCTTTTCTCTTTCTGTCTCCCCTCCCCCCACACTGTCACCCCCTCCATAGCTCTCTGATTTTGACAGTGTCTCATGTATTCCAGACTGGCCTCAAACTCTCTATGTAGCCTTGAACTTCTGATTCTCCTGCCATCTTGTGCTACCCACCATGTTTGCAGGGCTAGGGAGGCAAACTTTCACCCAGAGGAAGAGTGACATAGAAACACAGGCTACACACTGGGTAAGCAGCCTTGCCCACCTGGTCAGCCTGGCAGAGGGCTAACACGCTGAGATTCTTCTCTGGGCATTCCCTTGTCATTCATGAGTGACCTGGGTACTCTGCAAGGAAACTCTCCCCAAGCAAGGTCTGCACCCTACCCAGGTCCTACCCAGGTCCTACCCAGTGCCCTGAGTTGTGCCACACCTCTGGCAACAGCCTCAAGTCTCCTCTTACCATTCAGACCAGCATCATTTATTCTCGAAGCACCTCCTGTCTCCCATGCCTGCCCCACCCCCAGTTGCCTGGTCCTGACCTGAGACTCCTGAGTTCCCGCCCCTTCTCTGAGTTTCCCTCTCCCTTCCTGGCTCCAGAGCTCCTTCGGCTGAGGCTCACCCTCCCCTTTCCCACATGCTTTATTCCCCAGCAGGCACTGACTTCTTTATTCTCTGCTTCCCACTCTTCAGTCCACCAAACAAACGGTGCTGCTTTGCCCAGCAGCACTGCCCTACCCTCCGTTAGCAGCGTGGCCTCTGGGTCAAGCTGCTGCGTTCCACCATCTGCCAGCTGTGCAGCCTCTGGCAGGCACGCTGTCATCCCTGCTATGCCTCCCTGTCCTGTCTGGAAAGGAGTTATAACAGAGTCCATCTGGCTGGCTATGAAGATCTCAAGACTACACTCGGCTTGTCGTCTCAGTGAGCCCCCCCGGCCCCCAGCTTCTCCTTCAGATAGGAATCCCCAGAGGCCCCGGCAGCTTTCACCAACGCTGACTGGCCGCTCTCCTCTGCTTTCAGAACCACACTCACTCACAAAGAGAAAGGACAGTCACTTAAAGGGTAGCAAATTACGTAGTCAAACAAACAACCAGGATTATTGGATTCTGTTCAGACTGAAGAGTCTTTGCCGACAGACAGTCCTGCCATCTCTGAGGCCAGTGTGCCACGGAAACTCTTTTCTTAGGGATAGCATCAGCAAGGGTGGATTTTTTGGAAGCCTATTAGAATTGGCTTTCTATAGCTTCAGGGAAAGTCGAGAGTTTGTTTTTCGTCTTATCTCATGTCTTTTACTTGAAGTAGGACTCAACAGAGCCTGGACCAGGTATCAAAATCCTAACAGGCTGCCGTGATCGGGGAGGGAGAACAACCTGCTGAGGGCAAATCTATGAAAACAGAAAAGAGAGTTTGGAGAGGTAGCTCAGTGGACAGAGTCTTTGCCGCACGCCTGAATCCCTGGGCTCCAGCCCCCCACCACATAAACCTGGCATGGTAGTACACACCTATAATCCCCCTACTTAGGAGATGGAGTGAGGAAGGCCTAAAACTCAGGGATGTCCATCCTTAACTACATAATGTGTTTGAGGCTAGCCTGAGCTAAACCATCTTGCCACAAAAATTAAAAATAAATAAATAAATAAAATTTAAAAGGCAAACGGGTGTCATTCCCAACAAGAGAAGACAATGAAGAATAGAAGAAAGATGAGGAAGAGGAGGGGAGGAGGAAGAAGAGGGGAGAAGAGGAGGAGGAATGGGAGGGGAAGAGGAAGAGGAGGAGAGGAGGAAGGGGAGGATGAGGAGGAAAATACTCTGTACATAAACAGTCATAACTGAACTAATGGTAAAAGCCCATAGGAGCAAAAAAAAGTCCATCTGGAACACAGCGAAGTGGTAGAGGATTTGTCCAGTATTCATGAGGCTCAGTCCCCTGAACTACATTCATGTATACACACACACGCATGTACATGCACACATGCAAACACATCCACACACACATACATGCATTCACACACACATGCACACATACACACATATATTCACACACACACTCCCATACACACACACATACACAAAATTCCACCAAACAAGATGCAGACTAGCCATACAATGGAATACTGTTCAACAAGAAAAGGAATACATCATTGACTTCTGCTACAACACAGGTGAGCAGGCTGAAGCCAGACACCAGGACCACACGCGGTGTGACTCTGTTCATATCAAATGTCCAGAACAAGGAAAGCCAGGGAGATGAAAAGGATTATCAGGGGCCTGGGGGTGGGTGGGGAAGAGCGAATACTGAGGAGACCGAGGCGTCCTCGGAGGCAGCAATGGAAGCTCAACCAGATACTGTGTGATGTGAGAATTACACAGCCAGGTCCTGAGAGCGGAGAAGGGACTGAAGCAAGCCTGATGCCCCGCAGGTCCATTCCCTCCTTGTAAAGGTGGGTCAGGGAGAGGCAGGCATCCTGGGCACCCCGTTCTAAACCAGTGTAGTAGCACTGTGCCCACAGCCCCCACAGCCCTTCACACTAACTTTCTTCATATGGGGGTGGAGACAAAGGCCCCATGACGTAAGCATGAGGGGGGCTGGCTGGATACTCTGTGGGAAGCTTGGTCCTAGGAAGCAGCAGTGAGGGGACAAAAATCATCTCGTCCCAGAAGACCTGTGTGCAGAAAATCTGGCTCTGTGAAGGCGGAGTCCAGAGAGGGGACTTCTGGACCAAGCTTAGTGGGGCTCCAATCTAGGTCAGTGCTCCCCAGCAAAGTCTGAAAATTGAGTCAAGTCAAGACTCCACCCAATCGCAGGAGCCTTGTTCTGTAATCTGGGGACCCAGGAATCCACATGGTCCCCTGGATAGGTCAGCTGTGGTCTGGTTTGGAGACATCTGGGATTGGGGCAGAGTAGGAAAAGACAAGGACAGGGACCCTGGAGTGGTCCAAAGCCCTGGGTTAAGGAATCCAAAACCCGGGCAGCTCCCCACTTGTCCCACACTCCCTCTGCAATGTCCTGGCTGCTGACAGGGACAGAACATGAGAGGAACCCCCCTCTGACTCCCCAGAGGCTGTCGCAGTCGGCTTTTGCTGTGCTCTTCATGGCAGCAGCTCGCAGCCCCTCCCTCCAGAGCTGCTCAGAGGGTCCCCAGAACACTGGAGTGTCTGTTTACAGTTCATTAGCTACTTGACAGTGACGCTCCCAGATCGAGAGACATAAAGAGGAAGTGTCAGGGCCGGAGCACTACAGAGCCATCAGAAATGAAGATAAAGCCACCCGCCAGCGCCAGCGAGGAGGGCTGACAGCAGGGACTGTGGCTCCCGCTGGGCGGACAGCTGAGCAGGTGGCCGATGACCACAGCTCAGGCAGACTTTCAGACACACTGTGGCCCCAGCCCTGCAGCCAGGTCACCACCCTGGAAAAGGCCTGGATGACCAACAATACTGACTCAAGTCACAGCTCCACATTCACCGTGCGAAATACGATCTGGCCGTGAGAAGTGGCGTCTGTGAACATTTTTTTTAACTTGCGTGGGAAAAACAATGAGAAGAAATAAGAAGAAAGCAAGATTCAGAATGAAAGCAGCAGCATCAACCCAGTGAATGAGAACTACACATAGAAAAAGAGAGCCAGGGCCTTGGTGCTCGTCTGTGATCCCAGCACTTAGAAAGTAGAGACAGGAAGTCAGAAGTTCAAGGTCATCCTCAGCAACTGGGTGAGCTCAAGGCCAACCTGGGCTACCTGAGGCTATCTCTCAAAAAACCAAAACTAAACAAAGGCCAGGGAATGGAATTCCTTATGGCTCACTGACAACGGTTGTCACTGGGTGATGGGGACAGGAGAGACTCTTGAGTCACCTCTGCTTCTAGTTCAGTGTCCAAGCTCTGTGACTTGAGATGGCTAACAGCTAACCAACGTTCACGTTAAGAACAAAAGACTTGATGTCTGTGTCCACTGTGTTGATCCCATCCCACTACCCACAAGGAAAGACAGGCCCGGGAAGGCAGGGGACTTTCCCAACCAAGTCTCGGGAGTCCAAGGCTATTGTGTCTTGCCCTGGATTTGGGCAACCTCTAACAGCCTCCTCAAAACTTCCCAGGGGAATCCACAGCAGAAGCTGGGGTACATTTTCACAATCACCCCTCCATCAGCACTTGGGATCTAGGAGCTTCCTGAGAGCCAAGCAGCCCACGCCAGCCATAACCTCACACTGTACAAGCAAGCTGCTGTCATCACTGGTACCCATGGGGAGGAACCAAGCATGGGTACCTGTGACCAGGAGTCTGCAAGTCTTCGGACCCAGAGATGGAGATCCAGAGCAGAGCCAGATGTGTGCTCTGCAGGAAGAGTGGGATGGGGGCAACTCTACAGACTGCTCATTGGCCCTCGCGGATAACAGGAACCACACTGCTGGAGCCCCTATCACAAGCGCAGCAGTTGGAGGTCCCCAAAGACATGGCCATTCCGAGATTGTGAATATAATTTGGAAAATTGGGGACACAATTAAGTATTTGGGGTGTGCACACGTGTGCAAGTGAAGGCTGAAGGTTGGCACCGTGTGTCTTCCTCCATCTCCCCCCACCTTAGTTCCTGAGATAAGCTCTCTCACACGTCAAGGAGCTCACAGAACACTGCTATGCTGGTTGACCAGCAAGCCCAAGATGTTGCTGTCTACCTCCCCAGCACTGGGGTTACAAGCACCCACAACAGAGCCCAGATTTGTTTAAACGTGGGTTCTAAGGATCAAACTCGAGGCCCACGCTTGTATGGCGAACACTTTACCACCTGAGCCGTCTCTCTGGCCCATAATTAAGCATTCTGAGAGCATTCTGTGTTAACCATGCCAAGGGACATGTGTCCTTCCAGGAGACAGAAGAGGATCAAAAATTCAGGGAGACACAGGTGAAGGTGGGTAGAACTGGAGATGATCACAGAGGACCAGGGACAGACAGGTACCCCCAGAGCCAGAGCCTGCCTCCCATTCCCCCACCCTGAGCCTCCTGAGCAAGCACTTCAAACCTCTGCTCTCCAGAGCTGGAAACCAATCCCCTTCACAGTTCTAAGCTGAGGCCTTCTTCCCAACTCTTCGCCCAAGGACGTGGGTTCTCTGGCCATCCTCTTCTTAATGAGATAGGAAGTCACAGTGGAGAGAGGGTAACTTGCTCCCCAATGGCTACACGGTCATGATTGGGAAGACTGGACAGGACGGTCAGCTCTCAGAGTCCCTAACAGTACCAAGAACTGCATGACAGCCCAAATCCTACAGGCTGTGTGACCCGCATCCAAGTCACTTAACATCTTTCTTTGAGTCTCGACTTCCTCGCTTACAAATTGGGAGGAACATCAGAGGTGACCCCGGGAGCTGTCATGAGGATCTGAGAACTAAGACACGCTTTGCTGAGGGGGCACCCCTGCACTAGGGTACCCTCTGTACCCCTTCTGCTCTGGAGACACCCCAGGGCTGCAGGAGGCCCACCTCCCTCCACCATCTTCCAGCAGCCCCCAGCCACTCACAGCGAGCCAGGACAGCACCAGCTCTCCCCCAGCCACAGCTCATGCTCATAAATTAGGCTCCAGCTAATTGTGGCTTTATAGGCTGGTGGAAGACATGCGTTTAAAATGTCGGTAAACACACAGCCACCCCGCTGAGTGAGTGCCTGGTTCTATAAAAACTGTTTGTCGGCCACTCAGTGCTGGCTCTCCAGGATGGCAGCTCATCTGTCATGCCTTCTCCGCCCAAGCTAAGTGGCATGAAGAAAGCTGCTCTGACTGCCAGCCTTGCCTCTGTGTCCCCAACTGGAGCCTGTTCACACTGTCTCCAGCACAGCCGTCTGCATAGGGCACAGTGGCAGTTGGGACTGCCTCCTCCAGGACCTTCTCAAAAAGCGGAGTATTCTTCCCTGCTGATGATACCTGCATGCAGTGGAGGAGATCCGCAATTGGCCCTGGTCATTCCCTCCCAAGTCTGTGTCCCATGCCCATCTACACGGGCACAGAGCCACGGGGCACTCACAGAAGTCCAGTCCATGTTGACCGAGACACTGGGAGCTGGCCAAAAGGGTGAGGATGGGTTCTATCCTGCTACCTGCTGGACAAGAATCAGATTGGACACTCTGGGGTTCAAGTCATAAAGCAACACTCACAGAGGGCCAACTATTGCCTTGAGTCCAAAAATATTGCACAGAACATTCCAGAAATCATTTCTAGCTACTCTAATTGCAGCATAGTGTCATGTGTGTTCTGTTGTGAAGAGTGTTAGACTCTTACCATATCTAATTTCTGAATTAAACCTTACCACTAGTATGCCTGGACGTAGGGGCTCAGTGTGCCCTGCAGCCTCCACCCTTCACATCAGGCACTGTGCTTGACGTAATCCTGTGCAGCAGGTACTGCCTGTTCTGTAGATGGAGAAACTGAGGCATGAGGCAGTCATGAAGTATGCCCAGTGCCAGCTGCAGAGTGTGGGAAATGGGATTCAAATCCAAGCACCAAAGCCCACTGTCCTCCCCATCAGGGTGACAGCCTGTGAGCCAGCCTGAGTTCTCTGGAGTATGTCGGCCCTCAGCTTGCGTGTTAGACGGTGCTGTTGAAGCATCATTGCGCACGTTGGTTTATGCTAATCTATAGCAAGGAGCTGGACAGTGGTGGTCAGAAGCAGGGACAAAATAGGCGTAAGAGGGAGCTGCGGGCATGAGCAGGGCTGTGTTCAGGGTGCTCGCCACACACAGGTGATCTCACTCCACCTAGCAGTAGCCCCAAGAGAGGTCTCTCTCTGTTGCTCACACCAAGCGGGTGGGAAACCTGAGGTTTAAGAAGGTGTCAGTAAGCTTTCTCTACTAGAAGAGCTAGAAGTCTAAGTTTAGCCTTGGAGGTGAAGAGATACGTGCCACCACCATTGTAATGGGGGAGGAAAAGAGGGGAGAGAGAGAGGATGTGTGTGTCTTTCGTCTGTGTCTGTGTATGTGTGTGCAGGTGCCCTTGGGGGCCAACAGAGGGCACCTCAGTTCCCCTTAAGCTGGAATCACAGGCGGTAATCTGCCAAACATGGGTGCTGGGAACCAAACTCAGGTCTTCTAGAAGAGAAGCAAGTGCTCTTAACTGCTGAGCCATCTCTCTGGTCCCTAACAGACCTTTTAAAAAACATGTATTAATATTTTGCCTGCATGAAAGTCTGTGTGCCAAGTGCCCAAGGAGTTCAAAAGAGAATGTCCAGTCTCCTAGAACTGGACACCGTGTGGGTGTTGGAAACTGAACCCATGCCCTCTGCAAGAACAGCCAGTGCTCTTATTCACTGAGTCACCTCTCCAGGCCTAAAAACTTTTCTTAAAATTACAGTCAGACAGTGGTGGCCTATGCCTTTAGTCCCAGCACTTGGGAGGCAGATGTAGGCGGTTCTCTGTGAGTTTGAGGCCAGCCTGGTCTACAGAGTGCCAAGACAAGCTCCAAAGCTATACAGAGAAACTCTGTCTCAAAAAAATTAAATTATATTAAGTGCATGCATGTGCTTGTGTGTTTGTGTTTGTGCATGTGTGTGCACATGTGTGTATGTGCACATGTGTGCATGTGTGTATGTGTGTGTATGTGTGTGTGTGAAGGTATGTGGGTGCCACAGCTGGAAGTCAGAGGACAACCTGCAGGTCAGTTCTCTCCAACATGTGGGTACAAGAATTGAACTTGGGTCTTCAGACCTCATAACAAGTGCCTTTACCCACCTAACCATCTCACCAGCCTGGGAAAGCTATTTTTAGAAAAGGAACTTTGATATTCTACTGAAGTGCAATCCTCAAATGAGTTAAGACTCCAGCAGCGCAGCCACACACACCAGAGAGAAGCCGCTAAATAAACAGTAGCTAATTTGCACAGGGTTGAGCCCTGACCCACTTTAGGGTCTAAACGGCCTCTTTATGAGAGTCTATTTATCACTGACCCAGTTCGCTTCCCTTTTTACCAAAGCTTGGACTCTTCAGCCCCAAGCAAGAACTCAGTTTGTTATTTAAATGATTTGGTTTGTATATCTGAGCCTTTGAGCAGCACAGTATTTACAATTACTGTCCATTACTGTCCATTGTTGAGCGCACGGCCCGGTGCTGAGGATCACTGCTTACACTGCACTCCTGGGTTTGCACACGAATGATGGCAGCTGTCTATCAGCGGACCAGCTCAAGGAAGGGGTGTGGGTTTGCTCGGAGGACCTTGAGCCTGGTGTTGACGCAACAGCTGTCAACACAAAATCCAGACTCACCATTCACAGCCTGAGACACTCGGAGAGGTGAGCACAGGGCCGGTCATGAGAGGACGGTGACGTCTGGCTGGGGAAATGCAAGAGGCAGAGATGAGGTGAGGAAGAGGGGCAAGAGGAGTGAAGGAGAATGTTCTAGTCTGGGGTTCAGTGGTAGCATGAGCTGAAGAGGGGGGTCCTGGCTAATCCACACACACCATGACACAGCACCTTTCTGTTGGAGTGACTCACTGGGAGCAGGAACAATACCTCATGTCCAGTGGAAGGATCTAGACTGTTTTCTTTCTTCTTGCTCAGGGCATATCAGGCAGAACCAGCCAGGAAGGAAGAACATTGCCGGTACTTAGTCATGGGTTCAGGGGACCTGGAACATTCTGTGTCTGGAGAAACGAGCCCTTGGCTTGCTTGTAGCTGGCTGCCAGCTTGCTGCGAACAGAACCAGACTCAAGGGGGCCAAGTGTGGGCAGGAGCCTGAGGCTTCACTCCAGCTGGCCTGGGCTCTAACCTCACCTCTTCTTAGCTGAGCAGCCTCAGAAGCCAGGGACGTCCCCACAGGCTTCCTCTGCTCCAGCCATGTTCTTGTCATCTCTGTGCTGTGTGACTCTAGGTGAGTCACTGTAACTCTCTGAGTCACTGTGTTTCCTATCCGTTAACTGCCCTGCTGAGGCAACCTGCTCCGGAGGGCTCTTCCACCTTTCAAAAATCTCCACAGGCCCCAATGAGAACCCACATTCCAGAGGTGACTCAGACCTGGCATGCAGAAGGCTCCATGGTGGCCTTCTGCCCAAAGATGGTGGACTGAATAGAAAGGAAGTTGTGCAGAGCACGCATTCGCACTGCAAAGACTGTAGCACGCATGCACACTGCAGAGACCACAGCGCGTGCTCACTGCAGAGACTGCAGCATGCATGCACACTGCAGAGACTGCAGCCCTGGACAGTAGCATGGGGCTCCAGGGCTCAGAGGGAGGTGCTGGGGTCTTCAGGACAGGTGGGGCTGGGGGATAATAGAGGTAACAGGCAGACAGGGGCCCTGACTAGTGAAATCCCTCTCCATGAGAGCACAGCAGCCTAAGAGGCGGGGCTGCTCCCTCATCCCAAGAGAAGGTGGGTTTGCAAGAAACCAGAGGAGACCCTGGAGACTTATGGGACCCTTTGAAGACCCGATAGTCCTGAGAACATGGAGTTGGGCCCTGTGCGGAGGGCCCCAGGGTGGTCACTCTCAGCTCATGTGGATGACAAAGCTGTACTCCTGACCCAGACCAGCTTGTCAGTTCCTTCTATCCTCTTGGCAACAAATATCTGTGGATCTGGGTGTCTTATGCTACGCACCAACCTAGAAGATATAATGCTGGGCTTCAGCAGCCTTGTTGCCACCAGGAGGAGAGAGCCTATCTAAAAGCGACAGAGACGAAGCTAACCCTTAACATGGAGCTAGGCACTGGAAAGAAGTGGGGGTGGGGTGAGGAGAGGCTCAGTATGGGGAGTGTCCTATGGGGAGGGGAAGACTCAGCAGCTAAGCACATGTTTTCATGTGACAGGCCTGGGTCTCCGAACTCATAGGGATCAGTCAGATACTTCCTCCAGTTATTATTAGCTGCCTGGACCCTAGTGTGGGGAAGGATGCTGAACTGGGTACCCGAGGCCAGGGAACCTCCCATGACTGACTTCCTGGACCCGATCCATGTGTGGGAAGAAGAAAATGGAGGTTGTATGTCACCTGTTGGATGCCTTCTGTTCCAGCGGCATCAGGTGGAAGTAACAGACCTGCAGCCGTAGCAGAGGTGAGGCAAGAGGTGAGGAAGCCTCCGTGGGATCCCTTCAGGTTGCAGAGGTAGCAGCTTGACTGTAATCTCCGGAGCAACACTCCGAGAGCTCAAAGCCACCCAGCAGTGAGCCCCGCTAAAGGTACTGTCTGCACAACGTACTGTCTGGGTGTGTGCAGAGTTCCTCCACCGAGACTTGGGTTGCTGGAATGCCAAGGTGGAAACCTCTCCACTCGCACTCGCTGCCATGAGGCCTCCCCTTAGACACTTCAGGAGCCAAGAGGGGCTGGATATGGAAACAGGCAAGGGTTATCCCATGGAACTCTCTGCCTGCTCCTCCAGAGACGCTAATGGAACTCCAGACCCAAGGCCCCAGCAGGGAAGTACTTACTGCCCAGGAGCAAATGGATCCCAGGAGTCCTGTATGCAAGCTAACGGGATACCCTGGGCTCACATAGAGAAGAAGGGAAATGGCAAGCTTGGAAGGATCAGGTAACTGGGGAGCCTGCAGGTACCTCTACCCCAACTCTACAGGGGCCAAAGCAGGAATGTGGCCTCATTCCCACCCCAGTCACCGCAAATCAGAGCTACCTTGAGTCCAAGGATAAGAGTTACCAGAGCCACTCAGCTCAAAGGGGCTTCTGAGACCTGACTAGCCAGGCATGACTCCCAATTAAAAATGCATCAATCATGAGTGTGCGTGGGGAGACGGGGGTGGGGTGGGGAAGGGGTTATGGTGATCAAATCCATCCTCTACTCCCAATACTTTGTTGAGTTTCCTTGATGACTTGAAGAATGACCCTAGCTCATATGGAAGGAACTGTTCCATATACTGGGCATTCTGTGAATCGATTCTAACCCTTGAACCCATCCTAGCTAATCTCTCTGGGCCAGGTATAGCTAAGGTTGCCCAGGAGCTGGGCTGCTGTGGAAACCAACTACAAAGCTGTGGCCTGGGTCTCCTCCTCCATTCTACCTTGCAAACGTGGCTACTGAACTTCAGGCTTCACGGTTAGTTATTCCTTTAGCCACATGTCCATGTGTCCCCCGTGACAGCAGAGACAAGGGTCTCTGAGACACACCACACTCCCACCCTATCAAAGAAATTCCAGAGAGCCTAGTGGGGCCCTGGATTAGTCACGGCTCTTCACGAGACAGAGCAGTGATGTGACCATCGTCACCTGTCAGCTCTGAGAATCACATTCTTGACAAGGTTGCTCCCAATTCTGAGCAGAGTACAGAGTCAAATCCAGCCCATAGGAAAACAAGTGTCTGAAATAGCAGCAAAAACCAGGGCACGAGGCTGCCATCAGGTGACGCATTGGGTACATGGCTGAGGACAGGAGCATCCTAAAAAGGATGAAAAGGAGGGGACTCTGAGATGGCTCAATGGCCAAGGGTGTTCCCATACAGGTTTTGAGGGCCTGAGTCTGATCCTCGGAATCCACATTGTTGAAGAGAACCAATTCCTGCAAATTGTCCTCTGACCCCTGCCCCCGCTATATGTGGTGCTGTGGCATGCACAAACATACAAACAATGTAATTTAATTTTTTTTCTTTTTTGATTTTTCAAGACAGGGTTTCTCTGTGTTACAGCCCTGGCTGTCCCAGAACTAGCTCTTGTAGACCAGGTTGGCCTCAAACTCACAGAAATCCACCTGCCTCTGTCTCTCAAGTACTAGGGTTAAAGGTGTGCACCAGCACCACCCGGCTGTAATTTAATTTTTTCTTAATGAGAAGGACTCCGATAGGAAGCACTGACAGGGCCGGTGAATGTCATCAAGTGTGATCGACCGAGTGATGGATTGTTTGTGAACTGCTGGTGATGCAACCTGGGAACTTGGTCTGCTGAGCAAACGCCTAGCCACAGAGTCACACCCCAAGTCAGGGAGGGTGGCGGCTCGGTTTTTGTCTCTTTTGGGAAGTGAGATAAAGTAGCTGGAGCCAGAGAAGCACAGGGGTACACCGAGAAAGAGGAATGGGAAGTTGAGGCAGGGGCTTCAAGGTGAGGCAGGGGCTCTGACATCAAGCAACGGGGTGTTGGCCTTAGCTTCCCCCTTCCTGGTTGTGTGATGCCTCTCTGAGACCAGTTTAGACTCTAAAGAATGAATGTATTGGCCAGGCGGTGGTGGCACATGCCTTTAATCCCAACACATGGAAGGCAGAGGCAGGTGAATCTCTGTGAGTTCAAGGCCAGCCTGGTCTACAGAGCGAGTTTCAGGACAGGCTCCAAAGCTACACAGAGAAACCCTGTCTTGAAACATGTGCACGCACACAGAAGAAAACAAACCAAAAAATGAAGGTATTGTAAATAATCAATATCCTAATCTTTACATATTCTTATTTTTGTAATTACACTTTGTAATGTACATAAGCATATGCCTACATCATTCAATATATACAACTTAACACAGACACCTTTTCAAATATGCAGCAGGCACTCAGCCAATGATAACAGCTATTACCACTATTGCTACAGTTACGATCATAATTCTGTCACAGGGAACAGAGTTAGAGGAGGGAAGCCAGCCCGGGCTTGACAAGGGTTCTGGCCCTGGTGGACAGCAGAGGCCTTGCTTCAATATCACTCACCGTACAGGCAAGCGGGGCCTTTTCAGTCACGGTAATGAGGACCAAGCCTGCTAACCCAGCTCACACCCAGGTTTGCTTTAATCAAAAGCAAGCTGAGGCAGTCACTGGTCTCAGGGTCCCCGAGGCTCATTTCCTCTCCACAGGGCTCAGCAGGCAAACCCCACCAAGTGGGGAGCCGACAGCTCGGAAAATTGCAGGAGCCTGTGATTGAGGGGACCTCACAGCACAGGAAGTGGATGGACTCTAACTGCATGCCTGTCTCCTCGCAGTGGTAAAATCAGAAGGACCGCATGAGGGAGGCAGACCAAGCCACAGTCAGCCGGCCTGGGTGGACACAGTGTCCTGTACCCATGTACCCTGCACTGACCTCTTGACCACTTTAAGCCTCATTTTCAGGAAGTGACGATCGCCTGTGTCTCTCCAGTCTCTGGCTGACAGTGATGAGCAGCAGGGGATAATTGGGATCACAAAGCCAGGTACCCCAGCAGAGTCCAGTGGCAAGGGCACACGCTCTCAGAGACAGCCAGGAAGAGATGGAGAAGCACCCTGGCTCCTCATCCAGGATGACAAAGTGTCCCAAAGGTCCCCAGAACCTTTGGGATTGGTGAGATGGCCTTGTGGGTTAAGGTACTTGCAGCCAAGCCTGGCAACATGAATTCAATCCCCAGGCCCCACAATGGTGAAAGCAGAGAATAGACCCTGCTGACCTACACACACACATGTGCACGTGTGTACATACACTAAATATGCTAAGAATATATATATATATGTATATTAAAGAGCCCCCAGTTCTCCAGGAAAGTCACCTGAATGTCACACACGCAGGCCAGCGTCAGCATCCAGTGTCACGTCTGCCAATTGCTCTTTTCTGGGATCACCAAGGCGATAAGGGAGGCTACCCTCAAATGGCCCAGAAGACCTTGGCTTTGGTGACAGTCAGAGGAAACATTGATCAGTGGTGACCAGTCTGAGCTCCGAGATCATCTGCATCTAGTCTCGCTTAAGTTGGAGGGATGTATACCCCGAAATAACAACACACAGATTGTATTCATTTAAACACTGCCTGGCCC
>LOJH01003107.1:6808-30235 GCA_001685095.1 Ellobius talpinus | reverse complement strand
AGAGAGAGAGAGAGAGAGAGAGAGAGAGAGAGAGTAGGATTGAGGCCTCATGGGCTTTTTTTTCTGTGCAGTTTGGCAGAAACATTGGTGTCACTCTTCTTCAGTTTACCTTTGACTGGACATGCTGGTCATACTCAATGGGCCTGATGTCTACACTTACTGGGAGACATAATCTCACAGCAAGCTCCCATCTTCTGTCTCTCATAATCTTTTGGTTCCCTCTTCTGTAAAGATCCCTGAGTCTTAAGTATGGAGACTTTGTAGCTGTCTGTAAGGAGACTGGGTTCCACAACTCTCCATTGTGATTGATTGTGACTTTCTGTATTGGTCTCCATCTGTTTTAAAGAGACGTTTCTTCATGAAGAGTAAAGACCACATTTATATATAGGTCTAGAACCAAATATTTAGAGATTATTGTTAAAGATTATGCTGATTTTGTAAATTAGTGTTTGTAGATTCTCCTTCAGTAACCATGACTTACTTCACTAGCAATGAGATGTTAGCTAGGTCTCCAGCCCTTAACCACATACATATGCCATAGACAGTTGTTTACAGAATCCTTGTTTTCACTGATCCTTGCACAATCCAAATCCAAAGGCTTTTTGAGCCTACCAAACCTAAGTATGCTCTTTGTGCCACTGTGGCTTGAACTCCTACCCTTCTCCATAGTGAACAGTCATAGAATCACATTGATTATTCTCTTGTTAACTTGCACCAAATTATGTGTTTTAAATTATACATATTTTTCTATCAAGTCAGAAACACATGCAAGTGAAGAGAAATATTTTGTTATTTGTTTCTTTGGATAATGTGTACATGCCATCTTTGTTGTATTTAATAGCAGTGGTTTCTAATATATATATACTGATAAATTTTTGAAAGTCATATAAATTTTTCCTGGATACACCTTTTTCTAAATCTGTATTTTAATGATGAAAACTTCTAAAGATTGCCTAACAACTTTATTTTTTGTTGGGAAGAACATTTTATTTTTGTTTGACAAACACAAAGCCTCACGCAAATATATTTTTAACACCCAATTTTTAATCAAAATTCATAGCATTAGTATTATAATAAAATATCTCATTTGTTTCAGATACAAAAACCATATTCTGTTCCAAGTAAAATTCTATCCCTTAAATCAATTGTGTTTTAGTGTTCATTCTATTTCACTTTTGGTCTACAGCTTTGGTGAATTTCTTGTGATTGTGTTCTTTATCGAATGAAATGGTTCAGTTTTCCCATTGCCAAACACTCAGCTGTGCGAAAGTACATACAGTCGAAATACCCAAGTAAATCACTGAAGCCAGATTTAAAGTCTTAAACTCCCCTCAACTCAGCAAGTGTCAAAAGAATTACTGAAGACACTCAAATATAAGACTAACTGCTAGGGTCGTCAACTCAAAGAATACTGCAAGGTCAGAAACCCATGAACTTCCGGCATTGACACTGCGTTCCACAATAGAAGTCTGAAATAAAGAAAAATAATGCACAACATAATATCTGTGTTCCTCTGGGGGAACTTTCAAGGTTTACTCAAGGCCACTTGTGAATATAGATATCCCTAGGGAAAGAATGTTTTTCTATGTCACTTTAGACTGTAGTCCCTGGTGCTGTAGAGTTCTTAGCCTCTCACTTTACAATCCACTGTCGGCTCTTAGTACACCAGGCTGTATGGCCATGTGCAAGTCCTATCATCAGGAAAGTTTGTTGACATAAGTATGGGAGCCTGGGTAAGTTTGTTTAGTGAAAGAAAGACACTTTGCCAGTTTATTAGTTTATTAGTTAGTTAGTTTTTAAAATGATGTGAATGGACCAGGGACTGGCTGGGTTTCATTAGCATTATTTTAAATCAAGCTCCCACACTTCTGCCCAAGCTTGCCTGGGGCTTATCTTGGAATTTTTCTTGCTTTCAATTTGTGAGATTACTGCCTCAGCATCCTAAAGAATAGAATTAAAAGTATTTATTACTATGTGGGCATTCATTAACCATTTGAATTAAACTTGATTGAAAAAGAAATTCTGCCATTGTTCATGTTCTGTTACCAAAGGTATACTTCCAATGACAGTAAATTAATACCTAAAATTATTATGACCTAAAAATTATATTATTAAGTAAAACTTGAAAATCATGTGAAATCATGAAAATTTTTATAATGTCTCACATATAACATAAATATTATCTTTGAATCTAAAGTAAATTTTAATGAGTTATGTATTAATTTAAAATAAAAATATAAATCATTAGGCAATTTAATTCTATTAATAATTTAAAAACCAACAAAAATGTGTGTATAATGTTTACTGTTGTTTGCAATTGTGCTATGGTTCATAAAATATTAGTTTGAAAGTTTTAAATTTTTTTCTAGTTATCTTTTATTTTTATTTACAAGTGAATTGAAAATATATGAACATTAAGATGCCATTTTAAAAATGCATAAATTATGAAAATTTGTAATAAACCTAATAAGTCGTTATTTTAAATTACATTTTTAACTGCTCAATCATTTTCAGAGTATATAAACTTTGCACAGTAGTAGATTTCATAATAACATTTGCCACTGTGCATATTATTTGCTTACTTTCTATTCAACCAGATAATTATCTTAAAAGGAAAAAATATTTTTGAGATTAATATAACTACATCACTTCCCTCATCCTACTCCTCCCTCCAAATCCTTCTACCTACCACTGCTTCTTCGTCTTAAAGAATATCACTTCATTTTTCACAACTGTTGCCAAGACCTAATTTCTGTTTTGTCCATTCCACAAACATTATCATGCTTTCTGCATATTTATGCCTTCCTCTCTCTAAACCCCACAGTTCTATCTTGAAATATTAATTTTAATCACAATAAATGACTGCTTGTTTTTTACTTTACAAAATTCACATTCATCTCAAAAGTTTTCTACTCAACTGGATGTATTTAAAAATAACATGGATTAAAGTAATTGAGAAAACATAATCTATGTTCAAATGATTCTCTACATCTAAATTTAACTTCCAATTC
The DNA here is from genome assembly GCA_001685095.1 of Ellobius talpinus. NCBI lineage: Eukaryota > Metazoa > Chordata > Mammalia > Rodentia > Cricetidae > Ellobius > Ellobius talpinus. The sequence goes on along the minus strand of LOJH01003107.1, from coordinate 27,224 downwards.
TACTTACTCTTTGATGTGTCAAACTATAAAATATATTTGGAATTGCCTTTCTTAATCTATTTTAACCATAGTTTTTTCTTCTTACTTTGTTACTGGGTACATTAGCTCCAGTTAAAAATACACATAGGAAATTTATTTTGCCCAGTTTTAAATTTTGGCTAAAACATTTTTATTCAAGAGAAAGCAACCACTGTTGATCATTTAAACTCCTGAATGTATAATGCATATTTGGGATTAGCATAACAATATTAGCTAAGGGCAATGTAATATAAGAGTTTTCATTTTTAAGTCATTTATTTGAATATAAATCAGATCTCCAGCTAGGTAGCTCTCAGCACTACCAGAAAACTATTTCTAAGCACAGTAATAAATGAATTGAACCCGTTTTCTTTCCTGGCAGTCAGTCTCATTAAAATTCACAATGATAATACCAGTTTGTGTTGATATAATGACAATCACAAAATCAAGTCACTATAAATAGTGTAAATGCTACTCACAGTTTACTTTTTAGTGTAGGGTTTAGTTTATTTGATTTATTTAAAATATTTATCAAATCTTAACCATAAATCACATGGGATATTATGATCATGGTGATAAAGTACATACCTATAAGTTTTCAGTGCCAGAGTGAGATAACTAACATTTCAATTACAATCGGTCTTCATGTTATTTTAAAGCAATTACAGATTTCTTTTAAGATATATGAATAGAATTACAATATGGCAACATTTGGTCACTTTTAATCCAGTTACAGTAATGAGCAAAAAGTAATAGAATTTTCTAGCAGATTTTTTTGTGATCCAGCAGATACAAATTTGGAAACAAAGTTCATACTATAGGGGGAAAAAAAGCCTGAGCATTAAAGTCTGAAGACTGAATACAACCAAACCCAGGTATTTTGATGTTGTTGTTTCTATTTTTTAAGTCTTTCCTATTGAAGGCTTCTCACAGGAATGTCCCTAAAAACATACTGAGCTAATTACAAGAATATGAAAATATCTACACAATCCATTTTTAAAAACTATATGTACATAGACTTCCTGTAGTAGCTTTTATTCTTTGTCACCAGTTTATTTTCTAAAATATGAATATAATCATTCATTAAAAATATCTATTAATTATTTTTAGCTAGGATACTTTTTTGTAGATATACAAAATAAAGAGATAAAAAATTATTTATATTTCCAAATATCCTAGAGTTCTCAGGAAGAAAAAATTTCCAGATCATATTTCTGTTGCAGGGGCTACAGTTATGCTTCAAAAGTGTTGAAATATTAAATCAAATGAAACTGTGGAGCCAAGTAGTAAGATAGACAAACACAATGCTTAGCATCAGAGGTAGATTGTTTTTCTAAATTAAATATCAAATATCCAGGTAATGGTTGCTTGTTTAATTTTATTTTACCCAAGATTCATAATGAAAAATTAACAGCTTAAGATCTATGAATGATATTTCTGGAGTCATTTCAATTATGCTGACTAAAATATTACCAGAATTCATGAAAGAGTTGTGATAAACCACATTCTATTTTCTCTAGATCCACTGTGTTAGAAAGAAGTTGATGAAAAGCAAAGTTTTTAGCTGTTGTAAATACTGAACTTTGGAAGTGAGTATAAAATCATGTCTATTAAAATGAAGATTAATGCTTCAGACTATAATTTCCTCTTTGGTTCACACTGACACAAACACACACACAAATATATAGTATAAACATATCATAGAATTTTATGATAAAAGCATCCAAATGTAATTCATACACATATGAATATATATGGCATTAATTATATAAACCATTAGCACACTGTAAATACATGAATCAAAAGAGGATATAATAAATATTGTCATTTGGGTCATTCCTAATTAGAACTCAATGATTTATACAATAATAGTGTCATCATTCAGTTGGTAATATTGAAAGACAAAGTAATTTATCTTTATGTATAAAATTATAAAAAAGGTTCTTCATCATTAGAGCAGTACTGTCAATCCCTCATTCACATTTAACATCCACTATGAAGCAAACATTGTCTACTCATCTAATATGCAGTAATCTTGTCTTTTAGTGAAATGAAGATTTATATAAGAAGAACTTGTTGTTTATGTTTCAACTGTGTGTTGTAGAGTTAGGTCAAATTATTAAGTAGTAATTCATAATTCGTCAGGCAGTGGTTTGCATGCCTTTAATCCCAGCACTCTGGAGGCAGAGATAAGCAGATCTCTGTGAGTTCACAGCCAGTCTGGTCTACAAGACCTAGTCCAGGACAGGCTCCAAAACTACAAAGAAACCCTGTCTCGAAAAAATAAAAAGAAAAAAAAAGAAAGAAGAATTAATTCATAATTCAATAGAGGATTAAAATATTTATTTGTGAACTGATTGTTTTCTGAAAATTTTCCCTGAATCTTGGTTTGATTTCTATCCTCCTCAGACTATGCTTACCTGGCAGAGTTCTTCCCTCTTTTTATGTTTCTTCTTGCTCATCGGGCATGTTCTTTAGAGCTTCTTGGCTTATCACTCTGACTCTTTGCCATTCACAAACCTCAGCCTTGTACATTTTGCTTTCAGCAGTTAGTCCTTTCATTTAAGAATCCAATGTGTCAATATACAATCTTTGAAACATACCTGTCTATGAATCACAGATCCATATATTTATGTCTCATGTCAACCCAAAATATGTAATGGAAACTTTATCTTCTCATATCAACAGAACGATGTGGCTGTACATTTTATTTCTTTGCATTATTTTCTCCTTGTTTCTCTCTTATATACTTTTTACAAAGTAACCACATACCTTCAGAGCCTTCCCTCAGAAGAAATTACTTGTTCTTTGCCAAGAATGAAAGATTTTAAATTGGCTAGTTGCACTGACTGATGTGTGAAAAGGAAAGAGATGGTTACTTTTCTTTCCAGTTATTTTGGTTAACATTTTCCCCCATTTTCTTCCTGTTCCCTGGAATCCCTAGAATCCCTAGTTCCTTCTCAGGTATGTCTTCAACATTTAACTGATATCACTACTCAAAATAAATTATATACATAAAATCTGGAATTCCTAATGACAGTAATTCACCTTTATGATGTATTTAAGGAGAATAAAACATAATGTATTTAACCTATAATATAGATTCATATAAAACCACTTTGTGTTTTGAGCAAATAGAAGATGAAAATAATAAAAGTCAAATCTCAAGGTTTTATACACTGGCCTTTCATATTACAGTGGTGAGGATTAATCAGTTGTACCTCTCACTACTTATGTATGAATTCATGTAACAAGAAATACCATCAATGTCATTCTTACAGCATTTTGGAGAATGATTAATGTAAAGATTTTAGAACACTGATGAGCACATATAGTTAGGATAATTGTTACAATGACATTCTTTTAACTTTTTAATATATTGGATGGTGTATACATGTTGAACCAAGGATTAAATTTATATTCAACTTTCTCTTCAGTTTTAAGAATATTTAGCTGGTATGAGATGGAAAAAGTGATGACTAACTCTACCCAACTGAGAAAGCAGAACAGAGTGGTACTGTCACTTGAAAGATGTTTTTCTCAACAGCACCTCTTATTTCCTTGCTACATTGTCTGAAAACCATACTCCTCTGCACATTCTTGGAGACTCAAATAACTATATGTCATGAAAGCAATGCACACTCAGCATGCATGCATACACAGATGTTCCAGCTGTGTTGGTGGTAGCAACCATATGTTCCCCGTTTCACAGGGGATGTTCAAGCCCACTCATCTTTGCACAGTAGGAGTAATTGGGTTCAGTGGGAAGCTCGGCTTTCTGAAATGGTGCAACATATCAGGTGAGAATGCAAATGAGCTGTAAATAAAAGAAAATCACGGTGCCTGATGGCAGAACTGTTATAGGAGGAAAAGGATCATTAATTGTCTTCATACTGTGTGACAAGAAACAATCAGATATAAGCAATCTAAGACATGAGGAAGGAATAAGAATACCAAGTGCAAACTAAGAAAAACACTCATGTTACTTAAGACAAACATGGACTTATGGAAGGTTATTTTGTAATGATAAAATAATTTTAAAACAACAAATACAATTATAGGATGATACTGAACACTGTTGGAACTTGTAAGGGAGGGAAGAGCTTTTAAATCATTGCTACCTGCATAGTAACTCAAAGATTTGGGATTAAGACATATGTACAGGAATAAAAAAAACAGAATTAAGCAGTTTGTTAAACCAGAGATGGGATAGCTGTTGATATGCATTGACTTCCTCGATGACAGCTGAATATTGAAAAGGAAGCCTTACCCAGGAACTCACAGCATTATAAATGCACATACCTTGTCCATTTCTCAGTTATTCAGAGGTATCTCTGAAATTTGGATTTCTTGATGTAGATGCAGTGCATTAATTCTAACATTTATTTGGAATGTGCTTCTATAAGAACTGACCAGATTTAAGATGCAGATAGAGAATCCTTTAAATTCCCAGAGCCTATGACTAGTCACCACACCTGTTCATCTTTCCTGGCTGAGCATTTGTTAACAATATTTATAAAGCAAAACACATCATTCTGATATATGTAAAACTGCATATTTCCTTTTTCTCTTTTTTTTTCTTGGGAAGCCTTTTCAAATTTCCCTTATGCTTTCTTTGACTGGTAGCAAGAAAATACAATAATATTAAAAATTGCATCCACGTCTGTTGGAAGTCAATCATAAGCAGATGTTAATATATAAAATAATGAATTTACTATGCTTTATTTGAGGATATAAAAATGACCCCTAGTTAAATTGAACATTTACTATGTTTCTCAGTTATTACCGACAGTATATTTATTAATAATTTAATAATCCCATTATTTATTGATTTGATTATAGGACAAAATCAATAAGTAGATGATATATACCTTACCAGGCTTAGTGGTGGCCTCAGTGTGATTCTGCAGGGTGTGAGACGTGAATTCAGTGTGTAGACTAAAATGGAGAAATGATGTATTTATTTATGTTTAGTTTGAGACTGGATGCCTGAATTCTAGGAAGGAATGTACAGAGTTGATTTTAACAACATCAACTTATTATCTATTCTGTGTTGAGGGAAATAAATGAAATTTGGACACATATATGAAATATGGACATTTATGTTCACAAATAAAATTTAATTTGAGTACAGCCACAAAAAAATCTGGGTATTGTTTGTATATACTTTCCCTGAATGATGCTAATGTTAATTTGTTATGTCAGAAAACACATGTACCATCCAACAAAATTGTACTGATCTTGTTGACAGGATACAATCAGTCAACATGTGATTTATCTCTTATTCTTTATCATACTTCGAGGGCCCAGTGTGATTCCATGGGATATGGTCGATGTGAAGACCGTGTGTAGACAGGAACACAGAAGTAATGTATTGTCCCGAGAAACCTCAACCAAGAGGGTCTTGGCACCATCATTCAGGCGCTTCTCTTCCTAGTCCTTGGTATCTGAGCAACCAGAAACTTCTACCATTCACTTTGAACCTCCTACAATGACTTTTTTTTGTTTTGTTTTGTTTTCAACTTCCTAGACATTTATATGTAAGCCTATGTACTTCTTAACAGGATATTTGTGTTTGTTTACGGATAGGAAAATAATGGTGTGTCAACGCTCTGATGAGTACAGGTCATCCATTACGGTCCCGCTACAGCTTGAGTCCATTAGCGCCAGGGTACGGCTTCAGGGCAAGGCTGTTTCATCTTCTAGGGGCCATTGGTCACATACCCTTGACCTTCAAGAAAGTCGCTTTGAAGAAAGGGTGGAAGTGTATGGAGAAAGGTTATATTTTCACGCCACATTTGACCAATTAGTGGAACACAGTGTAAAGCTTAACGAATAATTATACAAATAGACACTTTTCTTTATGCCTGAAACCCTTCCAAAAAAAGAAAAGGGTTAGAGTAAACGAAAGTCAAGAGAAAGTGAAGTGCCCAAAGATCAAAGTACACTCAGCTGCAACTTTAAGGGAACTCAGAGGAAGATAGTTACAGTGTTTTCGGTCTAGCATCAGTTTGTTTAAGACAGGGCTCTGGGCATTTGCCTTCCTGCTTCTTTCGGATTGAAGGTGTTCAGTCTTGAAATGATGACCTTTCTCTGTTCTTTCCCGCAAGATAGAGAAAGAAATTTATGCCACAGCAGGCATGTTTTCTTGAGAGGTGGTATCTCACAGCAAGGTTTATTAGGAAGTCCATGCTCTCAAACATGGCAGTCTGTTTTAGATTTTCTTGTGATGTGTTCAGCATCAAATGCTCACGCAGAGTCTGTCCTTGAAATCCGAAGGCTTTTGAAGATGACAATGATATTGTCTACCAAGTATTGACCAACTCCTCAGTCACTTGAGCCCCTCTTCATGCTATTGAACAAAACACTTCATCTTTTTATGTTCTAGCTATTGGTCAGTTGCAAGTATTTAGAGGCCTTGTTAGAAGCTACAGCTTTTCTGGGAGGTGCCTTGATATGCAGTAATTCTGTCCTCTTCTAAGCTGCGTTTCACCTGGTGCTGTCACATCTACAGCAAAGGGCTTACCCTGAAGCAGACGTAAATGAATGCTGTCTTGTTAAATAGACAAGGAGGATCCACAACAGACCCTTTAGGAACTGAAGATACCTATTTTATTTTTACTAGCAGCATTTTTATATTATTAAAATTTAGTGAGACATTGTGCACAATTAGCCAAAAGAAATAGAAATGGAGAAAAACGAAAAGACGTTGTTGAAAATGGAAAGTCATTTCCATGAACACACCTAACCTGCTGCGGCATTAAGTGCTTGCTCATCCTATATGTCCAGCCACTACTTCACTTGATAAGAGGCTTGCTCCCTAGATCATAAATTAAAACAAACAATTCTGTGAAAGCTCGGTAAAATCAAAATTGAATTTGAAAGTGTTAGGATATATTCCTTTATTTTATCTTAAACTGATCATGTGACTTGAATACCAAGTTATCAGGAACAATAAACTTCTATAAACCCAGGAACAAACTCGATAATTGCTACCAGGTAATTGTCTTTTAACTTTATTTCTTCCTTGGCTACTGTTTTCTTCTAATGAAGAATATAATAGTAAAGTAAAATTTAATTTATGATACCCATTATTTTTACTACATATTTATATAAACACTTAAATTATTTTGCTTTCTTTTTTAATGGTTATTATAATAAACATTATTGTAGGTAACTATTTGATGAATGGTTTTTCAACATTTAAGGTTGATATATACTTTGTCAGGTAAATCTTTGTGTAAATACTCAATATTTACTCAAACCACAATTTTTTTGAGCATACATTTATTGTCAATGTTCAGTTTTTATTGTTTCAACAGTTTTGTTATCACAAAAAAATTATGCCAATGTGAGTACTGCTTTCTCCTTTTCTGGAAAAATTGGAAGGTTTTATTATTTTGTATTTCTTTAATAGGTAGCACACTGCTGTGCCAGTGTGTTGCCATGTTAGAAGGTAACTGATGACAAAATGCTTAATATAGTGAATTGTGTTTCTTAATGGGAGACAGCTATTGTTGTTGCCTCACCAAATTACTTAATACAAAATTTTCTCCACTCTTTGTTATAAACAGGCTCGATAATTAGTTGATGATCTAGAGGAAAGAAAATGGTATCAAATGTGGCTTAATTTTTTTGTTCATCTGACTAATAGTTTCACTGAAAATATTTTTGTATATTTATTTTAAAAACTTATACTTTCTCCCTTGAGTCATCTCCTCCTCTAACTTCTCCCACCTCTCAGGTTGCATTATTCCTGGAACCTTTCCCTACTGTTTTCATATCTTAAAACATATGTCCTTCCAGAACGAATCACAGAGTACCATGGATACCTGTCATCTGAAATACTACCAAAAGGTATATTAAACTTTAGGAACCTTATGCAGACAAGCAAAATCATTATATACTTTTCTTGGTTGTAAGAATTGTTGAGGAAACAAAAAGCTTCAAACCTCACAGTAGGTAGTGAAGTTTTAAGGTCAGAAAAAATGTTAATTTATTTTAAGAAAATACTTATTTAAAAACTTTTATTTATTATTGCTCACTTTTATTTCACTTATAAGAAAATACAAATGACAATATATTCTTATACTTAAACTTATTTTGGGTTGAACACACAAAGACCAAGAGATAAAACATTTTAAATCAAAAACTTCTGCATACATTTTGTCTCGTGTCTATGTTTAAATTAAGTTCTAACATGATAAAAATATGATCCAAAATATTTCTGTTTCTCTAAAGTTCTTCATTTAATCTCCCTAAAGTCACAAATATGCAATAATATTTTTTCACTAAATCATAAATGATCATTGGTCTTATATTTGAAGTTATCAGTAATTATGTATCAGTATTTCAAAGATGGAAAAATCACTTAACATCACTAAAACTATGGTGTTAGTTTATTTCCATGTGTTTCTACAAACCTAAGCTTTTTACATATTTTCAGTCTGAAGAGCCCCAAACAAGTACAGTCTCAAAAACTTGGACAATTAAGAAAAGATGCTTTTTTCTTCATTCTTACCTTTTAACTTTTCATGAAGTCTCTAATCAAGTTGTTCTACTTAAGAAAATCTGTTTCTGTTTCTGCTCTTTGCTCATAATTCAATTTCTGATATCTTATTTTTCTTGAAAAAAAGGGAAAAGTTACAAAAATAATACCATTTATTTGAGAAGAACTACTATAATATTTACTACTAGAGACCCGACTGTGTGTATCTAAAGATGTTTATCAACATTTAAAACTTTCCATTATAATATTTTCAGTATCAATTACAAAATGTTCATGCAATGAACATAAGCATTTTCATTTGCTTTAAAACATTCTGCAAAATACACTCAAATAACAGACTTTGTAACAGATTTGAGAAATATAAGGATTTCAGTTAAAAACATTTTTCCTTCTAAAGTATCTTGAATGAGGTTGAGATTAAACTTTGAGAAAGACTTGTTCTAATCAATTTATTTTCTTCATTTCCTTTGCAACACTATAAAACTGCATTGGAAAACTGATATTCAGTTTTCCACTAAAATTCAATACACAATTATGTATTGAAGACAGCAGATTCAAAAAAAGAAATGAGGAAACAAAGGAAGAAATAAAGAAAGGAAGAAAATGGCAGTTTCAGAAGAGAACTTGGCCAAATTTATCACTACACATTGTAGAGAAAAGGCTTCCAAATCTTACTACATTAATAGCAATTTACATATGTGGATTATGTCTTAAAATGATATACAGTTCAAAAGGTTTAATCTGAGTGACTGCAAAATGAAAATACAAATCCTGAAAAGAAAGGTTAGCAGGTTACATTCTGAGTGTGACTGATAACATTAATTGCAGAGTAATTTGATTAATGTTGATTTTGCAGTATTCTTACACTGTCAAAAATTGTAGTTTGTTTTACATTGTGCAGGTTTGTTTTCAAAGTGTAACCTACTCTTTATCAACTTTTTCAAAACCTTCACCTGTCCAGAGAAGAAGAAGCACTTACCATTTCTGCTTCAAGAATCAGGACACTTTGCTAGTACTTTACTGTCTTGAAAAGGCTTTTGATACAGGATAGATTCACAAAGAATTTCAAGTCAACTCTAATAAAACAATCTCAGGATTACAGTGTAGGCTTAAAATTTTAATGGATAACTTTTCAGACTGAATAATTTTGATTTTGAATTACTTTCTGATTAAAATGACAGTTTTAATATTGTCAGTAATGTTTTATCATCAGCTATTGAAATAAATAATTATTATAATCCATAGTCCTTTTGACATAAGGTAGAGCTGAACTACTGTATGGAATAATGAGGAAATTACACTGAATTTAGTGTTCTAGCAGACAAGCGTTCCTCAAGCGTGTATGCAGAGTGAGGACAAGAGTGAGGAATATGAAGTTTCATCAAAAGAGAAGCCATTCGGACTATATAAGAGGAATGCAAAGGAAGAGAATTTAAGTAATGAATCCGTCTAAATATATCACTCCCTATTTGAAGCAGCTTTCTGATAAATATCTTCCAGGATTCAGGAATATCAGATTTGGTAACAAGAATATCATTTAGGACATATACAAGACACTCATCATTGATAGCAAAGTTGTCATCATTTCATGTTCTCCCAAACATATCATGATCGACTAATCTGTTCTCCGACAATTATATACATTTGTCAGGATTACACTTAAGTACCAACTTATCAGTAATTGTTCATTGTATGATGTAGCTTAATAGTATGCCAAATTATGTAATTTCAGATTAGTAAAATCAACATAATATCAATTAACAGTCAAATAATTGAGAATTACCATAGTCTAAATTTTCTGTTTTTGTTCTTACAGTTATTAGCCAATACCAGAAAATGTCTATTCTATTTAGACATTTATATTTAGAGATTGAAAATAATAAAAATCAAATGAGACAAAGTTCTCATTCAAAGTATGCAACTCTATTTATACCCTCAGTTTTATATTCCTCCTGTGTAGTTTTCCAGCCAATAAATAATGCAACACCTTCCCCTTTTTTCAACATAATACTTTATTGATTATTTGGGAAATTCACAAAATACTGGGAAGTCTCACTTGCTTCCTAGTCTTCCCGGATTGACCGTACCCTCTTGTGCCTACTTCAAAATAAATAAATAAATAAATAAATAACAAAACAAATAAAAAAACGAAAGAAAGAAAAAAGAAAACCAGAAAAGAAAAAAGAAAAAACCACACCATGTCCAGTTTGTGTTGCCCATATACTCACTGGAGCATGGTCAAACTCCCAGTGGCCAGTCCCTTAATGAAAACTGAGTCTACTTCCCATTCCCCTTCCGCCCTGAAGAGATATACTTCAGCATCCCTTTCACCATTTTTAAGGGCTTTCTTCAATGACTTTCTGTCTAAACTCTTTCTTTTGGGGGATAGGAGTGGGATGGGGCAGAAGCCTTCAATGTCTTCCATTCCCAGGTACGAGTCTTCAATCATCGACTCCATTTCAAAATAAGCTCCCTTGTCCTTAACAGCCAGAGGCAAAATAAATCACAGAATTCTACATAGTTTCAGGTGACAGCATGAACCATGGACGTCAACACAGTATTAGGAGTCAGCACAAATCAAGGACACCAACATGACCTCTGGCTGCATTATGGGCCAAAGACATCTACACGACTTCTGACAGCAGCATGGACCATGGGGGTCTTTCTAGAAGGCCCAGTCCAGAAAATTAACCATTCTCCATCTTGAACATTCTATAATTGCTAAGAGTCAGAGTGATGTTATTGCTAGGCAGTGCATTTGGGGACAGAATATATCCAGGCTATTGCAAACTACCCTGCTAGCCCTACTTGGCAATGACATGTTTCCACACCCCGAGGATTCTCTAATTCCATCTCTTTCTCTTGTACCTCTCTCCACTGCGTATGTAACACCCAGTTCCATAAATACTGGATTATTGGGTCTTGGATATTTTGTTGTTGCCCAGCATCAGGGTAATCTTGCAGCTTGGCAAGGAATTTGGGGACAGCATCTTCGAGAGTTCTAGGTCTCCACATTCCTCTTTGTCCTCATTGCCCACCGCCTGGTGACTCACCAGGTATGATGGATGACCTTTGTGTTTACAACCTGTGTGCAGCACTATGGTCCCACACTTTCCTTCTCCCAGCAGTGCAAGCAGCTGTAGGCTCTAGCAGCTCAGACAATGTGGCAGGAACTAGAAGCAACTAAACACATATCTACCAAGAACAGAGATTAATGAATCAATATATTCATGTTTCTTCTCAGATCAAGACCTGCTTTTCATTTATTGCAGAGTCTAGCCCTTGAGAGGGTGTTTCCCACAATTAGCGTAGGTCTTCTAATCTCAGTGAGCCAAAAAAATTGGAAATTCCAAGTAGTCAGGCCCACAGGCCAACTAAATCCAAACAATTCCTTATTGAGACTTGCAGGTAATTATAGATTGCGTCAAGTTATAACTAACCATCACAATCTGTACAGTAACTTTCCATTTTTGTCTTTATCAGAAAAATCCACCTCACTCATACTGATAGCTTCCTAATTAATTCTGCAAGATATCAGATGTATGGCTGCCTCTTCCAAAACTCTTCTTGTCTTTGAAGACACAAGGTTTATTTCAATACAGCTCTGAGCACAGCATAGCATAACAATATTGCCATTTGCTTATTTTACCAGAGCTGAATGACCTCCCTCATGTTTGAAGTCACTTCACCAACTATCTTAACGACTACTGTAATTTCCACTTGCTATTTCCAGGCTGGATAATGCAAGAGATGATGTCTCATTACTTGTCTGTAAAGATACTGTTAATCTCATTTTGATCTCATCAGTGTCAGGATTCTGTGAATGATGTTAAAAGTTAATATTCTTTATCAAACAGAGAAACTAGTAGTGATATATATTATATTGCATATTGAAGATAATAAAATTATTTGTAATATGGTTTTATATACAAAAATGGGTTTCTTTATGCTATTTTGTATGTATTTACTTTGGTTGGACTATAATTTTAAAAGCTTTATGTATGTTACTTATATTATTTCCTTGTTACCATTTTACTTGATGTAACATAGTTCTGACCTTCTTTATAACACTTAATAAACTGACAATAGAGTTTTTAAAAATATTGTTTTTTTTATTTTGGGGAATTTCATAATTTGGTGTTTTCACTCTTCCCCTAATTATTCTCAGACTCTCCCTACCCACCTTACTTTGTGCCAACTTAACATAAAAACCATCAAATACAGTGGGTGCCATCCTTAACTTCTCTTTTGTATCACTATCCAATAGAGCATGGGCAATCTACCAGGGACTATACCCTTAAATAGAACTGATTCTCAATCTCCAGCCATCATTAACAGCAGTAGCTCCTCAGGTAGTTATGGGACTTCCTGTCCTTTTCTATTATCTGTGCTGTGATTTTTTCTGGATTGTTCTTATGAAGGTACTGTGCATGGTGTCACAATGCTATGAGTTCATTTGAGCAATTGCTCTGTTGATTCTGGGAAAATAAAAATGATTTCTTGGAGCTCCCCATCTCTGGCTCATAAGATCCACATCCTCTACTACAATGATTCCAAAGCTTTGGGAGAAGAGATTGTGATATAGATGTCATTTTTAGGGTCAAGAATTTTGCCATCTTTATTTTTTCTACTATGACCACGGCAGATTGCCAAATCAATAAAGGATCTGAACATAAGACCTGATATTATGAGTATGTTAGAGAAGAAAGTACAGAATCTGCTTGATTTTCTTGGTACAGGAGAGAAGTTTATGAATAGAATCTCTAGTAGCATAAGCATTAAGACAATTAGTAAATGGGACCTTGTGAAACTAAAAAACTGTGTAAGCAAAGGACATCCTCATTCAAGAGAGAAGAAAGTCAACAGAATGATGAAAAATCTATGCCAGATATATATTTGCCAGAAAATTAGTATCTAGAAGATATAAAGTATTAAAAATCCAAACATAAAAATAGCATACATATAGATAATATATATTATTTTTATTAGTTTTTAAATACATATTAATAATATAATATATTGATAATATATAAATTTCTCTTTTGAAAAACGTTCCAGCCACATTTCCCCTCCTTCCACTTCTCTAAGTTCCCCCTGAAACTTGCCACTCTGCCAATCCATGACTCCATGTGTCTTCCTTCAGAAAACAACAGGCAAAGTTGTAATACAAAAGGATTAGAAACATTTGAAAACTGCTCAACAGATTCAACCTCTCAACTCCATCCTTAGCCATTAGGAAAGAGAGGTACTATAAAGGAACAAAGGTCAATGTGGAACAAGAAGGATTAAAGGGATGAAGGATATGACGGCAGAATAGACTATGGAATTTGGAAGAAGTAACTAATATCAAAGACCAATTGGAAAAGACATAATAAACATATGGCTCTAGTAATTTCTTAAAAATTTATGTTTAATATACACATTTAAAAAAGTGCAAGAGGAGTTATCCTATAATGAGGCAACAGTGCCCTTGTCAGACATGACAGGAGTAGATTACATAGTTTGTTGTCATTGACAAGTGAGTTCCCCTAGACCCTCAAATTTATAGGCTATTGTCAATACTATTGTTGCCCCTCCAGACCTTGATAGTAAAACCCTGTTAGTAAAGGAACCACATACACGGGTCACACAGCCTGGAGATATCAAACCAGCACTATCTTAAATACTTCACCTATACAAAATACTTTCACAGTACTGGAAGGTTCTCTGCATACTACTAGAAAAGAAATGCTATCGTCATCTTGCCCATCGTTGAACTCCGAGAGTTACCAAAGAGGCCAGCTTGGTAAGGCCTATCCCCTGAAACAGTATTGTCATAAATGTCATATGAGTAACCACTCATTTTCTGATTGGATTTAAGGTCTCCTCCACTAGATGGCACCCATTTCTGCTATCATTATCAAGCATGAACCTACACTACACAGATAAGAGGCCTGGGGAGGATCCGCAACCATTCTGCTAAATGGATATAGTAGTAACATGATTTCTAATGAATTGTAGCCACAGATTATTGTCCCTTTCAACTTTGATCAGAGAAGCTTATTATTGTAATAGTGAATAACAATAACTCAAAAGAAAAATTGAACATAAAAGTGTTATTTGATGGGGTTTTACTGTCTTTTTACAACTTTCTTCCATAAGGTCAATAAATGTATAAAATCATATAACTCTCAAACTTATTATGAATTATTAGTGCTTCAAAGAAAAATTCTTTTGTCTTTTCCAAATAAATGCTGTTTATTTTTAGTGACCATTACTAACAGTTGTTATATGCACTCTTATGAATAAGAAGTTCATTTAAAAATATATTATGCTGAAATACTTATGAATGAAAAAATAATAAAAATACTGTCACAAATTAGTCAAATCATCAAAATCTTACAAAACTGATAATGAATGATGCAATCTTAACAACATCTCTAGGTGTTTGAAATAAATAGCTACATATTAATTTGTAAATATATAGCTATTGCATGCACTCTATTTTAAGTCTTCCCAATTATTTCTTTGTTGATTCTAAATACAGAAATAGACAACAGTAGGCTGATCTATTGTTATGTTGCTAGCTGCAGCTGCACATTCGCAGAAATAGTGAGGAAAAGATTGAAAACTACACTATAAGAGGTCCTCTAAAGGTATGGATGCTGTCTTGCATTTCTAAGAATCGCTGTCACACCACCTGCACCTGGATTCCCAAGAGACACACTTTATTTTAGATGACACTAGTATAGTTGTGAAATTGCTAATACCATGGGTAGATAGAAGAATATTTTAGCTACTTGGGTTTCTTGCTGTTGTTGTTGCTATTATTTCTCTCTTTCCTTGTCTTTGAAGCTAGTAAAGAAAATTGGGTATGACTTTTCTTCACAAGTCATTGGTTCTAAATTTAATATCTGTATGTGTGCATACCTGTCTTTTATAACAAAGTTCCACACTAAGAACCTGGTTTTTTTTGAAAATGAGTTAAACATGGAAATTTCTGAGCATGGTTAATAGGAAACGGAAAGAAAAACATTTGTATTTTTGTGCTTTTCTAATTAGCATAAAAAGAGAAAGGTTTTGTTGTTTCATTTCCATACCTCCTCTTGCCTGATTTCTGGCTCCTGCACCTCCCTGGACAGTCTTCCTGAATGCACCTCTCAGCTCCAGTGTTCCCTTTTCTGCTTTGCTGTCATGTGTCTACTGCCCTCCCCACTACATTCCCATAAAACCTGCCTTACTCCTCTTCTCAGGCCATTCCTGACTCACTCCAACAAAATATACATAGGTAGTGGTATAATGATGTTTATGCATGCAATATAAGTATAGAATAATAAAATCTATGATTCAAATATTAGAGAAGTTTGAGTTTCTGGGATTCTGTTGCTTCAACTTAATATACATTTCAGTGGTTTCCATTTTTGTGCAAAATGCATAATTTTATTTTTTTGTGGTTGAATAATTCCATTCTCCATGTACCATAGTTTCATTATCCAACTAAAGACTAGTCTGATTCAATTTCTGTATAGTCAAGTATTTCTATAGTGGGAGACAGTGTTACTTGGATATATATCCAGGAGTGAGGTAACTAAATAATATTATGGTTTTGTTTGAGCTTTTTAAGAAATTTTTGTATTGATTTTCACAGCAGCTATACTAGTCTGTTTACTCGCCTTACAGTAAACGTGGTTTCCTTTCTCACTGAATCCTTGCCAGTATTCATTGTCAATTGTTTTGTGGGAAAAAGACACTTCAGACTTTCATCAGACTGGTGTGAGATGAAATTGCCAAATCATTTGTGTTTACCTAATAGTTAAAGGTACTGAGCAATTTAAAAAATATTTATGAGCTATTTTTTGTATGTTTTGTTCTTTATTTAAGCCAAAGGAACTATAAGAAAAAAAGAGAAGAGAAAATCTTAAGTTTGTCTAGTAGTATCAGATGTCTTAAGTATAATTAAGGTTATCGTTTTTGTTTTTATTTCAGTGGACAGTTCAGTTAGTGAATATACAAAATGTAATTAAAATTCGTAAGATGATCCAAAGCCTGAAATTTAATATGTATCAATAATCTTTCAGCATAAAACTGTTATTTTAATAAAAATATTTTCCTAGGGAGAGTTTTAATTTGTTATTCAATTTTTTCTTTTATTGAAAATATATTTTTTTCATACAATATAGTCTGATTACTGTTTCCCCTCTCCAGCTCCAGCTCCTCCCACTTCCTCCCCACTTCCCTTGCCATTTAGAGTCACACACTCTCTTTCTCCCCTTAGAAACATACACACCCAGTATGGCCCTTGTGAAGTGAGTTCCAGGACAGCCAGGACTGTTACACAGAGGTAACCCTGTCTCAAACAAAACAACTAAGAAAAGAAAGAAAATAAGCATAGAAGGTACTGATTCTCAACCTCGTTTTACTGTGACCTGTTAAAACAGTTCTTCACTTTGTAATCCCAACCGTAAAATTATCTTTAATGCTACTTCATAACTGTTTTTTGTTACCATTATTAATTGCAATGTAAATATATTTTGGAGATAGAGGTTGGGCAAAGGGGTAACGACTCACAGGTTGAGAAATGCTGATCTAAGGAATAATAATAATAAAAGAAGAGTCAAATAAAATAAAACAGACAGAATTAAAGAGACAAAGAAAACCACGAGAAACACATATGAACACAGAGACACATTTTTCTGCACACACAGGAAATCTACATCACAATACTGATGGCCATAATATATATGCAAGGAATTATGAGGAAAAAGCTGTTATGAGACAGAGAACCTCCAAAGATGCCTCTGAGATCCTTTAGTTTTGCTCATGTACTGCTGGCATTGAGGCCTACCCTTAAGAGTAGTTTGCTTCCCTAAAGAGACTCCCTTGGAGAAACTGACATTTCCTTTTCAAAATCCACCAGTTGGACTAGATTTTGGCTTGGAGATGGGGTGTATACCCTCTTCTCTCAGCTCTAGAATGCCATCTGCTTTATCCTTTCTGAAAACAGCTGCAATCTCTATGAATTCATTTGTGTGTTATTCCTAAATACATGTGTTCACAAGTCCTTTCTTCCTTACACTCTTTCTGCTGTCTCTTCTAAAGGATTCCCTGAGCCCTGAGGGCAGGGTTATGATGGAGCCATCCTGTTTTGTCAGAGTGTTTCAGGTTCTCTCACTCTCTGTATGTTTTTTTTCTGTGGATTTCAGTATTTGTTCCCATCTTCTGAGGGTGGAAGTTTCTCTGATAATGGTTGAGAAAGGCACTGATATATTAGTATAGCAAGATATTATTAGGAGGTATATTGCTAGGTTCCTTTAGTATAACAATAATATTTGATTGTCTTCTAGGACTCTGGCCTATCTAGTCACAATTTTTAGCCATGAAAACAGTGTTGGTTATAGGTTCCATCATATGCAGTGTCTGCATATGATGGTTACTCCCACAGTCTTCATACCACTATTCAGCCTGCTTAACTTGGAGGCAGGTCATCATTGTAAATCAAAGAAAATTCTGGTGGGTTGGTGTTTATTTTTCTCTTTTGGTAGGTTAAAGAGTATCTTCCTGTGCAAAAGACACTAATAACTAATATTTCCTGGAGAAGGCTCTATGAAATCATTAGCTTGACTTCCATAAGTTCAGTGAGCTGTGTAGGTGTTATCTTCAGCAGCGAGGCCTAATAGTTATGGATAACAACCTATAGTCTTAGCAACAACATATTTGTTTGGAGGTTCCCATGGGGCTCCTGTTACAGACATCTCAATCAACTTTAATCAGCTCCTGACATTTGGTTTCATTGGGTGACAAAAAATGTCCTGTTGGGGATAATTCCATTATTTGGTGATTTCATTTAGACTGCTTTCAAATATGTATGTATTTTAGGAAGCTGTTACTTTGTTAGTTTTCCATACTGTCACTCAAATGGCCATAATTTTAGCCATTTCATGCCCTATTCCCTTGCTTCCCTACTACTTTCCTCCTGTCTCCACTTGTTCAATTTTTCCAGCTAACCTTGCCCCCATCCATCCATAATTATCTTTTCTATTTCTATTTCTTAGGGAAAGCTATCTGTCCTCGTCTTTGCTCTATATTTAACTTTTGTGATTCTATAGATTGTAGCTTAGCTATCATTGACTTAAGAACTATTATCCATATAGAAGGGAATACATACCATATTTGTCTTTCTGTGTCTGGTTTGCATTAATCAGGATGAATTTTTTCTTAGCTTCATGCGTTTACCTATACATTTCATTTCATTTTTTTGTCATCTTAGCTTTTATTTTTTATTTTAAATTTTTGATTCATTTTACATACCAAACATAGTTCTCTCACTTTCCCCTCCTCCCACTCCTCGTTACCTCCCCCAACACTACACCTCATCTACCATCAGAAAGAATACAGCCTCCCATGGGTGGAGTCAAGATCATGACAGGGAAACCCACAGAGAAAGCTTAACTAAGATAGTGGGAGGGAGCTCTCAGACTCTAGACTGACAGCTCAGGAGCTGTATGGAACCTTACTAGGCCCTCTGCATATGGATGTAAGAGTGTGGGATCCCTGGCAGTGGGAACAGGATCTTTCCCTAGTTCATTTTTTAATGTCTGAGTTAATGTACCACATTTTCATTTTCCATTATTTTTTGCCAAGGACTATCTAGTCATCAATTTTATTCCTTTGATTAACGGCCTGTTTTTGTTTCAGTACAACACATTTTGTTATTGATATAGCTCTGTAGCAAACTTTGAGATCAGAGATGTTGATGCCTACAGCAGTTATTTTATTATTTGGAGTGTTTTGATATCTTGAATTTTTCTGTGTTTTCATATGAAACTGAAAATTTTCCTTATAATTTCTGCATATAATTATGTTGAATTTTGATTGAGATTGTATTGAATATGTAGATTGATTTTGGTAGGATATCCCTTTAAAATATTAATATTACCTATTCATGCACATGGGTCATTTTTTAATGTTGAATCTTTTCAGTTCTTTATATATTCTAGAAATGGCTCCTTGTCTAAAACACAACTGACAATAAGCTTTCTGCCACTATGTAGCTCTTTGTTTACCTGGTGTATGCGTCCATTGGTTGTTTGGAGCTTATAAATTCTATGTAATGGTGTTTGGCAATCATTGAAACTGTATACTATGCTGTTAGGGTTCTATTAAGAAGTTTTTTCTATTAGGAGGATCTTGAAGTATTTATCTCAACATCTTAGGCTTTAAATTAAGGTCTTTGTTCTACCTTAAAATGGGGTGCTGGTTGAGAAATAATAATTGAGTTCAATTCTTCTACAAGTGACTATATAATTTTCCAGCTCTGTTTGTTATTGACTAAGATGTAGTGCTGAATCAGTTAAACAACTAACACATTTTAATTATTTTTGCTAAATATCAGACATTTGCTGAAAAATATGAGACATTTGATGTCAAGGAAATCACCGAATTCCTTTTTACCTTCAAGGAGCTCCCAGATATGTTCACACTGTACATAATGTAAAAAAAAAAGGAGGTGACATCAAAAGTAAGAGATGATGTATCTATTGTTAAATAACTCATCTAAACAATCCAAGTCAAATGAAACCTATAAGTTTGTTTTATAGAATACCTTCAGACCTTTCCTAAAATTAAATACAATTGCAGAAAGAACTGGCATTTTAATATTCCAGTTATTTTATACAATAGCATAAATCTCTCCTTACTATATGCTTCAAAAGCAAAAGATGGTGGATACTCAGTAAAAGGAACATGAAAGGAATATTCAAACAAGCTAAAAATAACTGAACCATTAGGGTCTCATTAAAGGTAACTGAGGAGATAGAAATTCAATTTGGAATGATACTGTATTTTCAAAATTCTTTCGAAAGAAAGAAAGAAAGAAAGAGAAAGAGAGAGAGAGAGAAAGAAAGAAAGAAA